>JAODAL010016353.1:0-80932 GCA_025379985.1 Phyllomedusa bahiana
GGGAGGGGATGTCAGCAGTTATGGGGGGGCGGGGGACTGTACGCAGTATGGGGGGGGCAGGGGACTGTACAGCAGATACTGGGGGGGGCAGGGGACTGTACAGCAGATACTGGGGGGGGGGGGACTGTGCGGCAGATACTGGGGGGCAGGGGGCTGTGCGGCAGATACTGGGGGGCAGGGGGCTGTGCGGCAGATACTGGGGGGCAGGGGGCTGTGCGGCAGATACTGGGGGGCAGGGGACTGTGCGGCAGATACTGGGGGGCAGGGGACTGTGCGGCAGATACTGGGGGGCAGGGGGCTGTGCGGCAGATACTGGGGGGCAGGGGACTGTGCGGCAGATACTGGGGGGCAGGGGACTGTACAGCAGATACTGGGGGGCAGGGGACTGTGCAGCAGATACTGGGGGGCAGGGGGCAGTGCGGCAGATACTGGGGGGCAGGGGACTGTGCAGCAGATACTGGGGGGCAGGGGCGTGCAGCAGATTGGGGGCAGTGGAGTGTGCGGCAGATACTGGGGGGGGCAGGGGGCTGTGCGGCAGATACTGGGGGGCAGGGGACTGTGCGGCAGATACTGGGGGGCACGGGGCTGTACAGCACATACTGGGGCGCGGGAAGGGGACTGTGCAGCAGATACTGGCGGGACGGCAGCGGGGGGAGGGCTGTGCAGCAGATACTGGGGGGGCAGGGGACTGTGCAGCAGATACTGGGGGGCAGGGGACTGTACAGCAGATACTGGGGGGGCAGGGGACTGTACGGCAGATACTGGGGGGCAGGGGACTGTGCGGCAGATACTGGGGGGCAGGGGACTGTACGGCAGATACTGGGGGGCAGGGGAACGTGTCAGCAGGATACTGGGGCGGGCGCCAGGGGGGCTGTACAGCAAATACTGGGGGGGGGGGCAGGGGGCTGTACAGCAGATACTGGGGGGGGCAGGGGGCTGTGCGGCAGATACTGGGGGGCAGGGGGCTGTACAGCAGATACTGGGGGGGCAGGGGACTGTGCAGCAGATACTGGGGGGGCAGGGGACTGTGCAGCAGATACTGGGGGGCAGGGGGCGGTGCAGCAGATACTGGGGGGCAGGGGACTGTACAGCAGATACTGGGGGGCCGGGGGCTGTGCAGCAGATACTGGGGGGGCAGGGGGCTGTGCAGCAGATACTGGGGGGCAGGGGGCTGTGCAGCAGATACTGGGGGGCAGGGGACTGTGCAGCAGATACTGGGGGGCAGGGGGCTGTGCAGCAGATACTGGGGGGCAGGGGGCTGTGCAGCAGATACTGGGGGGCAGGGGACGGTGCAGCACATCTGGGGCTGCAGTTGAGGGGTCGTCGAGCAGTGAAGTCTCCAGGAAAGCTCGCACCCTGCGCCCTGCGGCCGGCTCGTGTCCTCAGGTTCCGGCCGGCGCGTGTCCTCGGTGACCGGCTGCACCGGCGTAACGCGAGCCGAACGAACAAAACGTTGTATCAAGCATTGCACGTCTGGCTCGACGTCAGGCCGGCGCAGAGCTCCCGGGCAGGCAGTGCTCTTCATGTTCCCGGGCTCTGCAAGCAAAACAGCAAGGACAACTCATGTCAGAGGCGGCCACTACAACTCCCAGCAGGACAGAGGCGGCCACTACAACTCCCAGCAGGACAGAGGCGGCCACTACAACTCCCAGCAGGACAGAGGCGGTCACTACAACTCCCAGCAGGACAGAGGCGGCCACTACAACTCCCAGCAGGACAGAGGCGGCCACTACAACTCCCAGCAGGACAGAGGCGCAGGATCCCGCTGGGACTTCCATCCCTTCTGGAGGTGCAAAACTTCAATTCCACAGGCAGGTGTAGCAGGGCAGCAGGCACGGAGGAGTATACAGGTGTGCACTGGGTGTATATAGCTACACACCTAACAGCTGCGCTCCACCCAGGGACCCTGCTCCCACAATGTAGCTATAGAGGATGCTCAGGAATAACAGGTCACAACTAGTTGCTCTTCTACCCTATGGTTAGACTTACCTGTCCTTGTGCTTAGGCTTAGTGTGTGTGCAAGTCTAAAAACACCCAACGGGACTTGTGCCAAGACTGCCCCTGGCTCTAGGGACCAGGAAAGAACCTGTATCTCAGGTAAGGACCAAGAAGCCGGGGGAAAGCACCTGTATCAGGACTGTACACCAGGTATAACCTGTAGTTCTGGGTGACAGGGTCGGACCACCCATGAGCCAAGCCTGAGCCCACCTATGTGTCATGCAGATACCACCTGTTGCTGTGCCAGGTGAGGCTCCCCTGTGGGTGCCAGGTAAGGACAGGTGACTGCTGCTCCCTCCGCGTCTCCTTTGCATGTGGTTCCAGGTGAGAAAGTCCTCGCAGCTCCCCCTGTGTTTGCTCAGGTAGGACGGTACCTGCGCTTCTTGCTCCAAGTGTCTGCAGTTCTGCTTGACTGCTGTGACACGTCGGCAGGTGGAGGCAGCTGGCTGGCAGTTCCTGCGGAGTGGTGGAGGGAATCCAGGCACGGTGGCTTTATATAGCCCTCCCACCCAATTAGCCCCTGGCTCGCTAATTTATCAGTGGACTAGAAAGCATCCATATAGATAGAGGGGCGCATGCATACATGCATACACACAGGCCACGCATGTCCGCAGAGAGGATATTGGTTTTGGTATAAATGGAGAGAAGCTCTTCTGAGCACACCTGTCACTTAGGTGCGTTGGTCCTGTGCAAATATTGACACGAGAGGGAGGGAGGGGGCACGGAGAAGGGCGAGGGAGGAGGCGCTTGGGGTTTGGGCGAGGGTTTTTTTTTTTTTTTTGCATGCTTTTTTATGCAAAGTAGTTATATGTCTTTTGTTAATGCAAGGATGATGGGTCAGAAGGGAAAGCGATAACCTAGGGCGCACGGCGGTGGGGGAGGGAGATCATGGATGTATTAACCTGTATTGAAACAACGCCAGCTGCCACTTTCCACCCACCTGAAATTGCTCATTTGCACACAGTTCTGTCCGGGGGGGGGGGGGACGGAGGTGATTGGGAGGCCTGGGGTTGCTAGGCAGACAGCAGTTGATGGGGTATTTTAAGGGAATTACAGCACCAGGCTGCCCTTCAACACCATAAACAGACATCATGAATTTGCTAACGGGAGCGTGTGTTTTTTCATTATTCCCTGACGCCATCTGCGCAGCTTTAGAAGCACCTGGCTTAACCAATTTGTTACCTGACAACGCTCGCCGAGGGCTGGAGTCGCCATATTTGTAATGAACGACCGGCAAAAGTCTATTTTATATCAGCGTCAGTTTATAATAATGACTATTCCTACAAACTGGATCCAAAACCCAGAACTCCCAAAAATGGAATCAGGTAGGCAGGTGCCCGTGTGGTTATGGAGACCGGGGGTTGCAGCTCTAATTGGGCCAATATCCTTCACCATAGAGACCTCCTTTCTATCACATTAATGGTTAGGGTCATGGAGACTTTTATACTACAAGTAATATAAAGTTAGAGGGGTGCAAAATCCCTGGGCCCTCCAGTGCTGGGACGATAGCTCCAAGAGGAGGGTCCTTGGTGATTGTTGCTCTAGCTCCCCTTTGTAAGCCATAGGCAAGGCTGCTCTGCACCATGGGCTCCACTTTGAGTCTCCGTTGCGACTTGGAAAGGATCCATTTAACCCAAAGGGGGAAACCCCAAGAATCATCCCTGGTGAACCAAGAATCAAAAAACTGGTGACCCCAAGAAAAATCTCCACTGGTGGCCCAAGAATCAATCCACTGGTGGACAAAAATCAAACTCCCCTGGTGGAACCAAGAATATCTCCCCTGGTGACCCCAAGAAACAACCCCCCTTTGGGGCCCCAAGGGAATAAATTCCCCTGGTGGCCCCAAGAATCAACTCCACCGGTGGCCCCAAGAAACCAATCCTTTGGTGGCTCCCAAAAATCACCCCACTGGTGGGGCCCCCAAAAATTTAACTCCCCCGGTGGCCCCAAGAATCAACTCCACTGCTGGCCCAAGAATCATCTCCATGGTGAACCCCAAGAAATATTCATGGTGGCCCCAGATTTTAATCCACCCGGGGCCCCAAGAACCAAATCCCCTGGGGGTCTAAAAATCAGCCCCACTGGTGGGCCCCCGAATCAACTCCAACGGTGGCCCAAGAATAACTCCACGGTGGCCCCAAGAAAAAAACTCCACTGCTAGGCCCAAGAATCAAACTCTGGGTGAATGGCCCCAAGAATACAACTCCACCGGTGTCCAAATGAATCATAAGCTCACTGACTGGGCCCCAAGATCATCTCACATGGTGGCCCAAAGACCATCTCACATGGGTGGCCCCAAGAATCAACTCCACAGGTGTCCCAAAGAATCAACTCCACTGCTGGCCCCAAGAATCATCTCCACTGGTGGCCCCAAGAACCATCTCCACTGGTGGACACCAAGAATCAACTCCACTGGTGGCTCTAAGAATCAACTCCACTGGTGGGCCCCAAGAACCATCTCCACTGGTGGACACCAAAAATTAACTCCACTGGTGGAAACCAAGAATCAACTCCACCGGTAGCCCCAAGAATCATCTCCAATGGTAGCCCAAGAATCATCTCCACTGGTGGACCCCAAGAATCAACTCCACAAGGTGGGCCCCAAGAATCAACTCCACAAGTGGGCCCCAAGAATCAACTCCACAAGTGGGCCACAAGAATCACCTCCACTGATGGCCCCAAGAATCAACTCCACTGGTGGGCCCCAGGCAAACCAGTCTGACACTTATTGGGAAGGTAGCAGTTCTTAGGTGAACCAGCTCCAGTAGTTGGTCCCTTGGTGATTTTTGTTGTAGCTCCCCTTTGTAGGTCATAGTCTAGGTTCACATCCACATTGGAGGTTCTGTTTGGCACTGGATCAATTACACGGTGGATGGGAACCGTCTTGGATTGGCCCATAGGGAAACCCATGGTTGGCTTCAAGGGATGGTAGGCCTCTGAGTATAGACACCCTGGGGTTGTTCTATGGTGAGAAAGAGACGCAAAAAGAAAGATTCTTGTACAGAAGCTGTAAGATGGGCCACAAGAATCAAACTACCACTAAAGGGTGGACCAAAACAAAATGCCCAAAAAATCCAAAATAATGGTGGGCACCCAGGGATCCCCCAAAAACTATACTGGTGGAACCCCTTAAGAATAAAACTCCACTGGTGGGCCCCAAGAATCATCTCCACTGGTGGCCCCAAGAATCATCTCCACTGGTGGGCCCCAAGAATCAACTCCACTGGTGGGCCCCAGGAACCAAAGTCTGACATTAAATGGGAAGGTATCAGTTCTTAGTTGAACCAGCACCAAGAGGTTTTTGCGCTAGCCCCCTTCTAAAAAGCTCTAGCCTAGATTCATCTTTAAATCAGAGATTTGGTTTGCTGCCTCTACTACAGTGGAAGCACCAGATCCATTACACATTGGACACCAATGGTGCCCAATGGTCCCCAATAACTACAGTGGGGTCTGTTGGATTATTTCTATAACACCGTGATGTAAAGCCAGTGGACCCCATTATAGACAGTAGGGTCCGTTGGCCGCCATTGGTTTCCATTGTGTTGCATGCCGCGTTATTTTTTCCATAATCGGTAGAACAGAACAAAACTTCCAACACAGATGTGAACCAGCCCTTAGGGGAAAAGTTCAGTCCCATTCTAACTGGCGCTCCCTTATGATTTCCCATATAACCCACTGACTTCTAAGTGAACATCTCTAGGTTTATGAGGGAATTTGGGTCACGAGTTATAATTGTCCCCCCGCGCCAACCCACCCTATTATATCCAACCATTGAGCCACCAATCTTATAGTGCCCCATCAGTGCCAGCTCAGAAGGTGCCCTGCTGTCAGCGATGATGGGTCAGCCAACTCCCCGAGGTGCAAAGACTGGGCAGCCACTGACGCCCACTATACCAATGTGGTACTGACTTTTGTACTTTGGGGGTCTTCTCTCACTGCAGAGGCGCTGTCACCACAGTATTGGCAGTGCTCCTGTCAGGGGCCCTGATCAAATTAAAAAAAGAGGGGTCCACTGAAAAGATGCAAGATAGGAGCTGGTGGGGGACGCTTTGACTGTATGGGCCCCTGACTTGACTTATGGCAGCCGTGCAGCACTGTACAGCCATCATTTTAGGTAACTCTGCATCCTCCTTGTGTGTATGTGACACAGCTTCGGTTACCCTGCACCCTCTGTAGCAATATGAATGGCAGATCTTGGGCCACATGTATGAAACGGTTTTGGTCTAAAACTCACTTTTTTCCTCATAGAAACTTTTGGGCAAAAAAGTGAGTTTTAGACCGAAACCGTTTCATATATGTGGCCCCTTGTGTTCCCTGCCCATCGAGGCCGGACATGTGCATTGCTCACACGTCTCCATCTGCCACATTGATCTTCTTCTTAGCTGGAAAATCACTTCCGCGGTTTGCACTGAGGTGTTTGCACGGCTGCGGTGCCCGAGTATCGCTCACTGGGCCCTGTGTATTGCTGATTTCAGAGATCAATATTCACTGAGATTGTTCTGTTTAAATGTAAGTTGTGAAAAGCTACATGAAGGTCGGACGAAGCAGAAGCCAGACTCGTCCTCTGATCCTTCAGAATGAAAATAAATACGAGTTCTCGTCTTCTCTTTTCAGTAATTTACTAGTAAAGGTAGGTGGTTACCAGTGTGAGAAACGACCGCTCCAGGCTCCCCCAGTATATACACTACCAGAGGGACAGCTGACAATCACTGTGCCTGGATGGCTTACCACGACTCACAGGCTTTCTATTCTCTAGGAATAGATGGGAGAAATAGGGCTCACACGCTTTCTCTATAAGTGGGTGGGGGAATCAGGATTTACAGGCGTCTCTATGAGTGGGTGGGGGAGCAGGACTCACAGGCTTTCTCTATGAGCGGGTGGGGGGAGCAGGACTCACAGGCTTTCTCTATGAAAGCAGGACTCACAGGCTTTATGAGCAGCTGGGAGAAATAGGACTCACAGGCTTCTCTATGAGTGGGTGGGGAGAGCAGGACTCACAGGCTTTCTTTATGAGTGGGTGGGGGGAGCAGGGCTCACAGGCTTTCTCTATGAGTGGGAGGGGATAGCAGCGCTCACAGGGTTTCTATGAGCGGGTGGGGGGAGCAGGACTCACAGGCTTCTCAATAAGTGGGTGGGTAAATCAGGATTTACAGGCGTCTCTATGAGTGGGTGGGGTGAGCAGGACTCACAGGCTTTCTCTATGAGCGGGTGGGGGGAGCAGGACTCACAGGCTTTCTCTATGAGCGGGTGGGGGGAGCAGGACTCACAGGCTTTCTCTATGAGTGGGTGGGAGTAGCAGGACTCACAGGCTTTCTCTATGAAAGCAGGACTTACAGGCTTTATGAGCGGCTGGGAGAAATAGGACTCACAGGCTTCTCTATGAGTGGGTGGGGCGAGCAGGACTCACAGGCTTCTCTATGAGTGGGTGGGAGTAGTAGGACTCACAGGTTTTCTCTGAGTGGGTGGGAGTAGCAGGACTCACAGTCTTTCTCTATGAGTGGGTGGGGGGAGCAGGACTCACAGGCTTCTCTATGAGTGGGTGGGAGTAGCAGGAGTCACAGGCTTCTCTATGAGTGGGTTGGGATAACGGGACTCAGAGGCTTTCTCTATGACAGGTGGTGTAGCCGCAAAATAAATCTCAGTGATTGGATGGTCCCATCCGCTGCCAAGGTATTAGTCAAAAATCACTGTTACTCAATCCGGCTTTGTGAGTTTGGCGCATGTGCTCAAGGAGCGACTACAGTACACAGATGCCAAAAATGAGGGGAAAAGGGGATGGGACTGGCAGATCCTGCTGGAGGTGACAAATTGAGAGACCATCGTCCTTTGAAATGCAAGACCTCCCCCTCAGAGTGCATCCCTATGGGAAGTGATAATGACACGCCTGATGCCACCTATGGTAGTCACTGATGCTACAGCTTCTTTCACTTCATGTGATTATTGCACCTGCATTTTATATTAATAACAAGTATTCTACATATTATTGTTATTTTAATAAATATACATGTTCATGTAAATAATTGTAAATTAATAAGAAATGTAAATATTCTTCTAAATAAATATTAAAGACAAGCATAAACATTCTTGTAAATCCGATTTGTATTTTAGAATGATTAAAAAAATTCAGATCTATTAAAATATAACATAATTTTTTGGGGTTCTTTTCACTGTATCTACAAGAATATAACTACTATAATACTGCCTCCTATGTACAAGAATATAACTACTATAATACTGTCCCCTATGTACAAGAATATAACTACTATAATCTGTTTCCCCATGTACAAGAACATAATACTATTAAAATACTGCTCCCTATGTAAAGAATATAACTACTATATTACTGCCCTATGTACAAGAATAAAAATACTATAATACTGCCCCTATGTACAAGAATATAACTACTATAATACTGCCCCTATGTACAAGAATATAACTTTTAAAACCTTATGTACTTTCTCTTATGTACAAGAAAATAACTACTATAATACTGCCCCTATGTACAAGAATATAAATTTCTATAATACAGCTCCTATGTACAAGAATATAACTACTATAATACCCTTTTCCTCACAAAAATGTAGTACAAGAAAATAACTACTATAATAATGCTCCCATGTACAAGAATATAACTACTATAAAACTGCCCACTATGTACAAGAATATAACTACTATAATACTGCTCCTATGAACAAGAATTTTAACTACTATAATACTGCCCCTATGTACAAGAATATAACTACTATAATACTGTCCTATGTACAAGAATATAAACTACTATAATACTGCCCCTATGTACAAGAATATAACTACTATAATATGCCCCCTATGTACAAGAATATAATACTATAATACTGCCCTATGTACAAGAATATAACTACTATTAAAACTGCCATGTACAAGAAATACTACTATAATACTGCCCCTATGTACAAAGATTACATAATCTATCTTTATAATACTGCCCATGTTATCAAATTAATACTGCTCCCATGTACAAGAACATACTAATAATACTGCCCCTATGTACAAGAATATAATGACTATAATACGGCCCACTATGTACAAGAATATTACTATAATACTGCCATGTACAAGAATATAACTACTATAATACTGTCCCTAGTACAAGAAATAACTACAATAATACTGCCCCTATGTACAAGAATATAACTACTATGTACAAGAATATAACTACTATAATACTGCCCCCATGTACAAGAATATACTACTTTAATACTGTCCTATTGTACAAGAATTATAACTACTATAATACTTCTCTTTTGTACAAAATATACTACTAAAATACTGCCCCTATGTACAAGAAAATAACTACTATAATACTGCCCCCATTTCAAGAATATAACTACCATAATTCCTCCCCCTATGTACAAGAATATAACTACTATAATACTGCCCCTATGTACAAGAAATAAAACTATTAAACTTTCCTCCATGTACAAGAATATAACTACTATAAATACTTTCCCTATTTCAAGAAAATAACTACTATAATACTGCCCCCTATGTAAAGAATATAACTACTATAATACTGCTTCTAGTACAAGAATATAACTACTATAATACTGCTCCATGTACAAGAATATAACAAATATAATACTGCCCCATGTTTCAGAATTAACTCTATAATACTGCCCCCATGTACAAGAATAAACTACTATAATACTGCTCCTATGTACAAAAAATTAACTACTATAATCTGCCCCTATACAAGAATATAATACTATAATACTTCTCTTTTGTACAAGAATATAACTACTATAATACTGCCCCTATGTACAAGAATATAAACTACTATAAACTTTCCCATGTCAAGAATTAAAATACAAAAATACTGCCCCTTTACAAGAAATATCAAAAAACCCCTACTAAAAAATAAATTTCGCCCCTATGTATAAGATTAACAAAAATAGACCCATGTAAAAATAACTCTATAATACTGCTTCTATGTAAAAATAAACTAATATGCCCGGAAATAAATCTATAATACTGCTCCTATGTACAAGAATATAATACTATAATAACTGCTCGCAAAGTACAAGAATATAAAATACTATAATACTGCCCTATGTACAAGAATATAACTACTATAATACTGCCCCTATGTACAAGATATAACTACTATAATACTGCTCCTATGTACAAGAATATAACTACTATAATACGCCCCTATGTACAAGGGTTAAAAACTACTATAATACTGCTCCTATTTACAAGATATAACTACTATAATACTGCCCCTATGTACAAGATATAAAATACTAAATATGCCCCTATGTACAAGAATATAACTTCTTTAATACTGCCCCATAAAAAATACAAGTAAGTCCCCTTAAAAATATAAATATAATACTGCTCCTATTACAGAATATAAACTTGCTATAAAGAAAAAATTAAAACGCTCCAGACCTTTAAAAATGCCCCTTTTCGTAAACACTTTGACCTTTTAAAATTCTACAAATTTCGCATGTAAAAAATTTAATCATAAACTTTTATTAACTACTTTTTTTTTTGCCCCCTGTTTTTTCATGTTTTTTAAAAATCATGAAAATTTAAATAAACTGAACCCCATAAAATTAACCTAATCGCCCCTTCCCTTTACTGCTTATTAAGAATATAACTCTTAATACTGCCTCATGACAAGAATTTTATACTTCTATTAAAATTAAAACCTTTTCTCCTATGTACAAGAATAAACTACTAATACTGCTCTATGTACAAAAAAACTACTATAATACTGCCCCTATTTTACAAGAAAAAAATACCTACCCATAATTTACCTGCTCCTATTTTTCAAGAATATAACTCTTTAATATGCCCCCTATGTACCAAGAATATAACTACTATATACTGCCCCGTAATGTACAAGAATATAACTACTATAATACTGCCCCCATTGTACAAGAATATAACTACTATAATACTGCCCCCTTGTACAAGAATATAACTATATAATATGCTGCCCTATGTACAAGAATTTTAACTACTATAATACTGCCCTCTTTTTGATACAATAAAAATATTACCCCACGAATATAATACTTTTCCTATGTACAAGAATATAACTACTATAATACTGTTCTATGTCAGGAATATAAAATTTACCCCCATTCAAATAAATGCCCCCTATGTACAAGAATATAACTAATATAATACTGCCCCTATGTACAAAAATATAACACATAATACTCCCCTAATGTACAAGAATATAACTACTAATAATACTGCTCTCTATGTACCAGAATATAAAATACTATAATACTGCCCCTATGTACAAGAATAAAACTACTATAATACTGTCCCTTTTACAAGATATAACTACCCATAATACTGCCCCTATGTACAAGAATATTAACTATAATACTGCCCCTATGTACAAGAATATAACTTCTAAAATACTGCCCCCCATGTAAAAAGGGAAATTTAAATTCTATAATACTGCCCCGTATGTACAAGAATATAACTGCTATAATACTGCCCTTATGTACAAGAATATAACTACTATAATACTGCTCCTATGTACAAGAATATAACTACTATAATACTGCCCCCTATGTACAAGAATATAACTACTAAAATACTGCCTCCTCTGTGGATACTATTATTACTGTTTGGTGGTACTATTACAGTGTAGCAGAGCTGAGTATGTCACTGTCCTCTGTATCACTCATTAGTCTGAGTCTGTAAATCAATTAGTTGAGCCAATTAGGGATCAGTGTTTGGGTTTCTGCAGTCGCTTGATCTGCGGCCTCTGAGGGATTCAGCAGATTAATCTAATAATGCAGAGTCAATTTAAGGCTCCCTGTGACTCCGCCTCCCTATTAATTACCTGCTGTGACGCGCTCCTTCCAAATTGTGGGAGGCCTTGAGGGAAGGGCAGGTGATCATCTGCATATAACGCTGGTAACCACGTAGAAATGAGAGAGTAAACACTTGTTGGTTTATTTGCCGGGTTTGGGGTGTTTGTCTCATGAACAGCTGAGACGTTCTATAATACAATCAAAACTTCTTCTGTTACTGGGAAAGCAGGGTGACCCCCTCCCAGCTTCAGCTCCCCAGACTGGATATGGCCAATGTGAATACATCACTGGCTTCTGTGTAGACCTATGACTAATCTGCACCCAGAACTTCAGGAAAGCTGGGTGATGACACAGGTACAAATACGGCAACAAAACAAAACAGTAACAAGTTTTTCAATTTACAGGAGTCGTTCAACCTCCTCCCCCCAAAAAATGTACAATTAGCCCTTAGTTACATGATCTGACTGACTGCCAGACAAGCATGGAACCTCAATGGTTAGCACAGTGCAGCATGGTGGCTCAGTGGTTAGCACAGTGTAGCACAGTGGCTCAGTAGTTAGCAACATACAGCATGGTGGCTCAATGGTTTAGCACAAGTGTAGCACAGTGGCATCAGTGGTGCACAGTGCAGCATGTGGCTCAGTGGTGTAGCACAGTGCAGCTGGGGAGGCTGCTATGTGGTTAGCACAGTGCAGCACGGTGCTCGGTGGTTTTAGCACAGTGCAATCAAGTTAGGTCTCAGTTGTTAGCACAGTTGCCGCACTAGGTGGCTTCGGTGGTTTAGCACAGTGCAGCACGGTGGCTTAGTGGTTAGCCAGCAGTGCATGCACAGGTGGCTTAGTGTTAGCACAGTTATCAGCACAGTGGCTCAGTTATTTAGCACACAGTGAGCAGCACATGAGATGAAGCTCAGTGGTTAGCACAGAGGCTTATTGGTTTAGAAGCACAGTACAAGCCAAAAACAAGTGGCTCAGTGAGTTAGCAACAGTGCAGCATGGTGCTCAGTGGTTAGTCACAGTGGCAGGCACAGTGGCTTGCGGATGGTTAGTCATAGTGGCGCATGGTGGCTCATGGTTAACACAGTGCAGCACGGGTGGCTCAGTTGTTAGCACAGTGCAGCCCTCCATGGCTCAGTTGATAAGGCACATGTCGGTCTTATATAGTTAGACACAGTAACAGCACAGTGGCTCATATGGGTGTAGCACAGTTCAGCATGTGGGGGCTTCGAGTGGTTAGCAGCAGTGCAGACATAGTGTATGCTCAAGTGGTTAGCACGAGTGCAGTATTGTGAGGGCTCAGTGCGGATTAGCACACAGTGCAGCACAGAGTGGCATCAATGGTTAACACAGTGGCTTGGTGGTTGACACAGTATAGCACGGCATCTCAGTGGTTAGCAAAGTGCAGCACTGTGGTTTAGTAGTTAGCAACGTACAGCATGGTGGCTCAGTGGTTAGCACAGTGTAGCATGGTGGCTCAATGGTTAGCACAGTGGCTAACACACTATAACCACAGTTG
The DNA here is from genome assembly GCA_025379985.1 of Phyllomedusa bahiana. Taxonomy (NCBI): domain Eukaryota; kingdom Metazoa; phylum Chordata; class Amphibia; order Anura; family Hylidae; genus Phyllomedusa; species Phyllomedusa bahiana. The sequence continues at coordinate 13,335 of JAODAL010016353.1, forward strand.
GCTTCACAGTGGATTGAGCAAAGTAGCAGCAACTGTGGCTCAGTAGTTAAGCAAGTGCAGCAATGTGAGATTCAGTGGTTCGCACGTGTGTATCCTTGGTGATGCAGAGTACTAGTGGACATGACAGCTACAGTCTGTGGTTAGCATGGAGAGAGCCTGTGGCGTCAAATAGTTTTTTGCACAGTGGCTCAGTGGAATTTAGCACATGTGCAGGCACAGCACAGTCGGAGTCAGATGGTTTTTTTTATAATAATGACTGGCTTCAGATGGTTAGCACAGTGCAGCACAGTGGCTCAGTGGTTAACATTGTTGTCCTGCACCATTGGGGTCCTGGCTTCAAATCCCACAAAGGACGACATCTGCAAGGGGTTTGTGTGTTCTCCCCGTATGTGTGTGGGTTTTCTCCACACTCCAGAAACATACAGAAAGGACAATCTGAAATTTAGATTGTGAGGGAGAGGGAGCGATGTGACAATTACTGAACAGCAATGTATGAAAAAAATAAGGAGACCACAAACAAGTTGGAAAGATACAAGTAGATTTTAATATTCGCTTGACAATATCCTTATATTTAATGGGGATTTCTTTTTTATTTCAAGGTAAATTCCCTTAAAGGGGACTTCTCATCTCACACATATCAATAGGATATACAGTCAGAATGTGATAGGTGCAGGTCACACTTCTGGCACCAGCACCAATATCGGGAACAGGCCCCCAAAACATTGGTTTAGAACAGAGAAAAGACCGCTCACGGAAGTTGGGAAAGGGGATGTCTTGTGCATGACACTCCAGTTCCTGTGTTCTAGATGGGACTTGTCCTAGTACAGAGGGGAGTGCAGTGTTCTCGGTCTATTTCTGTTCTATGGGATTCCCAGTACAGTGGTGAGCGCTGGTTGTTCTCTATTCAGTTCTATTGGGGAGTTGCCCAGTACAGGGAGCGCTGTGTTCTCACGCAGCCATTCTGTTTGCTATGGGTGAGTTCCCAAATACAGGGGGAAGCGCCTTGTTTCTCTTCATAATGGGTTCTATGGGAGTTCCCTTAGTAGATGCAGCTGAACATTGGTTTGATCCGCTCACCCTGTACTAGGAACTGCCCCATAGAACATAATGAGAACACAGCGCTCTTGCCCTGTACTGGGGAACTCCCATGAAATAGAATGGTAGACAACGACGATCAACTCCGTGACTAGGAACTCCCATAGAACAGAATGGAGAACCGAGCTGTACTGGTGATCGGTTTCCCGATATTGGCAACTGAGGAAATTGTGAGAAACCATAGAAGCGCTGTCGCCGGGCCCTGTACGTGAGGAACGGGATCCCCTAGAAACAGAGAATGGGATAGACACACTGAGCTCTTGGATCGGGTAGGATAGACGAGGCCCTGGTACTGGAAGAAACGGTCCCATGGGGAGAAGCATAATGGAGAACACAGTGCTGCCCGCTGTACTGGGAACGAGGCGTCCCATAGAACAGAAAATGGAGAACACAGCGCTGCTGTGCCGATCTGGAGCTGGGTAGATGCACACGTACTATAGAGGACAAATTGTAGAAGAACAACAAGCGCTCACGCCTGCTGTACGAGTTGGGGAAACGGTGGTCCCAGATAGAATACAAATGTTGAACAAAGCCCGAGCAGCCTTGGGAAGTATGGGTATCTGCCCCTGTACAGTGACAACGGGTGTGGTCCCAAGAGAACAGTAATGGAGAACGACAGCACGCCTCGCCCTGAACTTGTGATGCCGGGGATTGGTCCCATCAGAACATAATCGGTGATTAACACAGGATGGCTCGTGCCGCTGTACTAGGAACTACCATAGAACATAATGTGGACAACACAGTAACAGGGTGGTTGGGTGGGGTGCGCTCCGCCTGGGGGGGGGTGGGAGCTGAACGTGGGGACACTCCCAAGGAACAGAATGGAGGGTCCAATAACATGCCATGTTGACCCTACTTGTGTATTTGCGTAGAGAGACCTGTATTTCCAGAACAAATACCTGGCCACCAGCTATCACAGTCAGTGATTGGCATAGGGTCCAATCGTATATTAAGGACACTTTACCATCAAAGTTAGAGATGGGAACACCGACTTTTTAAAGGCAATATCCCGTCCCGCCCTAAATGACATAAAATGGCTCTTGTTGTTGACTTAGAACTGTCGCGGCCATTGATTTTAACAAGGGAAAGTCCCGACCCGACATCTCAGTTCCCACACAGAGAGGGTTGGTTCCGGGGCTTTCGCGGTTGGCGAGGTGCCGTAAGTATCGTGGGGCAGGAGGAGTAGGTGCAGGCTAGTCAGACCATTGGGCTATGCAAACTCCTATTATGAGTATTATACCTACTCAATGACTAAATGAAAGGACAACCCCTTTAAAGTACTAATACATATATCTAATAGACAGGGGTAAGTGAGTGGCAAACGCCGTGTCTGGTTTTCCATAATATTCTATCGTACAAGGTCATTAATGGTTAAAGGCGAGCTGTAATCTCAAGGCGCCCGTGTCTGTTGGATGTAAACAAAATCCTCAAGTTTGCTTTTGACACCACGTGGGTCCAAGCCAATCATCGGCTCTGCTCTGTACTGAACGAGGAAGAGTGCAAACTTCAGCGGCACACGACAAGAAACGGCCTGTCTGACAGATTGAGGGTGGATGCTGGCGGCACGTTCGGGGCTAAATAGTAATCCCTTTGTGGGCTTTCCAAAGACCCAGTGGGTCAAAGAAGCAAATTGAGGATTTGTTACAACAACAGAGTGGCACTTGAGACTTCTTAGAATCCTTGTCCCATAATGCCTTGTGCTCAAGTGCAGGATGCTTCAGAGGAGTTTTCGCAAAAAAATCTATTTCGAAGATCTACTCCGACACGTGCCTAAATAAATAAAGGCAGACTCAAACAAAAACGTGCAAAGGAGAATCTTCCTTATCATATAGTTCTATCACGATATGGCGGAGGTGACTTTTCTGCCTGGTCCTTGCCATCAGTAACTGTTCGGGCACTCATAGCAGTCCATGGTGGCATTTGGCCGCAGTCGAGTCTTTCCATTAGGCGCAACGTTCGTGCTGACGAAACCTTACCCCGATCAGTAGGTTCGGGGGGATGACCTCCAATAACATACCACCCGCCCAAGGGGTCACAGTATCCCATCTTGCGTTTGTATAACTCCCCGCACGTGTGTGATTGGTGAGTTGGTTTGGTCGGAGGAGCTGGGCCATAACTCTCCCTCCATCAGACCCCCCACGCTCCCGGGGGGTTCATTGGGGGACTCTGGGGGTTCGTGAATTCTAGACATTTCATGTATATTGGTTTAACAAAAAGTAACAGATACTAAATAATGGGAACAGGTTTCGATGGGCGAGAGAGGCTCTGGAGACGAAGAGGGCGCCGGGATGGCAGTGAGTTGCTGTTCTTTTCCGGTGATCGCCCTCCGGTGTCCCTCCGTCGGGGCCCTCGCCTGCGGGCCTTTTCACCATCTGCTTCTGGGTAATGTTTATTTTCTTCCTCTTTCCTATCAACAGTTTCCTTTCTGTCGGTTTTGAATAATAAGGGACCCGTCCGACTCATTCAAATCTCCCAGAAGTGGATTAGAACGCGACTTCATATTAAAATTCTCTTGAGACTAATGCAACCCTGAAAGAGCTGATGCCCACCTTGGCACTACCTCTGGACCCGAACCACTGCCTAATGAAGACCGATGAAATTGTGAAACTGTCGGGCCTTGTTATTATGACGGAGAGAAAGGCTCCGTGTCCTGCATCTGTGTCCGCCTCCTCCTCCGTCCTGGCGGGACCTGTTCTTTCAGAGTGTCCAACGATCGTTTCCAAACTAAGACCACAACAATGCTCATGCTCGACAAGGGCTTAATCCGCTACTGACCATATTTTGGTGGCTTCTTCAAAACTCAAGGATGGTGCAGAGCTCTTTTCACTCCGGTCTACTCTCGTTAGGCTCAACCACCTCCGAGTCCCACCGCTGCTTGTCAGGCCATTGGTCACTTCGTACTGCGTAATGGCATTGCGCTGCTGCCACAAATCGCTGGAGCATGTGGAGGGTGGAATTCCAGCGTGTTGCCACGTCAACAATGAGACGTTAGATGGGGAGGCCGAGCTGACACTGCAACGCAGCCAGGCGGGACGAAAGCAGGGTGCGAACGGCGGAAGTTGGCTACTCAGACCTCGAGCCTCTTCAAGCAGCGTCCAGACCCGGGTACTCTTTAGAAATTTCTGGACGACCAGGTTCATGACCATGTGCCAGGGCAAGGACGTTGCTCCAGCCTACCGATCTTAAGGGCGGCCAGCAGATTTCGCCCGTTTATCAGCATCTACCAACCTTCACCCGGCGACAAGGCTTACTTGTCACCCAGCCAGCGCGTCCTAGGGTTCCTGACACACTGCGGAGAGCCCTTCCACAGCTTCCTGACTCTGGTGTGGGGACAGTCTCCAAGACAGATTAATTTCAAAAACGGCTTGGTTCTTCTGGGCACGTGATGCACCAGAGGACCGTGGGGGAAAGAGCCCTGCACCATCCCTGATTTGACATTTGGGCTGCTTTCATGGTTGGACTGGAGCTGAATGATCTGATGACGCACATTTATCGGTCGAGCTCGGATCTAGGCCGTAGACTGGGAGGGGCACGAGGAGGTAAGACTTGCTGGATGCTTCATGTTTAGTGCATTTAACCACTGAGAGAAGACACAGATTGGCGACACTGTTCTTTTACTGAGATTCACAGGGCCCTGACCCACCGATGGACAGCACTGACGGCGTCCTGCAACTGACGAATCCGCTGGCATGCTTTGTATGTCGCCAACACTCGGAAGAGCACCTTCTCTCGTACCTCTACGCGACCATGTGTCTACCCTCCCTCTTTGCCCGCTTACCACCTGCGTTTCCGTCTCCATGTGTCATTAATAAAAAAATTGAGAAGGTATGGAATCAGTTTTTTTTTGAAAGTCTCTTATGAAAAGACAGGCAAATCCACAGCTATTCTCAAATCCCTCTAATCAAAAACAAAATTGCTGGATTCCCAAATTAGGCTTCAAGTGTCTCTATCCAACAAATCTTGCACTGTGCCAAAGTGCAAAAAAACACAGTAACAGCTTATGCTTTTTTTCGTATAATAGCACAGAAATCTTTTTCTGCACCTGATTCAATTCCACCTGTGGCTCTGACTATAAAATTGGCGAGAGATCTTCATCGATTTACTGTGAACTGCAGTCAATGAACAAAGTGCTGTCTGCGTGATGCGCCCAAAGTCAACTCAAACCGTATTCTACAGATGAGCACCACCTATATAATCAAAATGTATTTTTTGCACTTTCAATCACCTGGTGGTGACTAATAAAATTGCTGTTTTCAGATTTACGTGCAAGCTGCATCATGAACAAGAGTGTAGGTGCGCCAAAGTAAAAAACACGTATCCTGTTTATGATTTCGTATAATACACGTATTTTTTGCACCTTTCAATTCACCTGTGGTGACTATAATTTCAGTTTTAAGATTTACGTGCATGCTGCGTCAATGAACAAAGCTGTAGTGCGCCAAAGTCAAAAAACACGTATCTGTTATGTTTCGTAAAATACGACCGTTGCAGTATAGAGTATCTGCACTTTAATTCACCTGTGGTGACTATAAAATTGCTGTTTTCAGATTTACGGGCAGAGCTGCAGTTCAATGACAGGCACAAGCTGTAGTGCGCCAAGTCACGTAAAAACACGTATCTGTTATGTTTCGTATACAATACCGGTATTTTTTGCACTTTTCCATTCACCTGTGGTGACTTATAAACAATTCTGCTGATGAGGATTTAACTGACATTACATTCGACAGCTGTTGTCCAATGAACAATAGCTGTGAGCGCCAAAGTCATAAACGCAACGCGCGTATCAAAATGTACTCGAATAAGCAAAATGTATTTTTTTTGACACCCTTTCTCAAAATAGAGCAACTATGGTGACTATACAAATTTGCCTGTTTTTAAGATTTACTGCAAGCAGCGCGAGATCAATGAAACAAAGCTGTAGTGAGCGCCAAACTGTCTAAAAAAACACTATCAGTTTTAGTTTTCGTAAAAATACACGGTATTTATACCTCACACCTTTTCCAGCTCTTCTCTTCCCCTGTGTTGACTATAAAATTGACTGTTTTCAGATTTATGTGCAGCTGACAGTCAATGCAACAAAAGCTTGTAGTAGCGCCAAAGTCAAAAAAACGACTATATCTGTTCGTTTTTTTCGTGTAACTACACAGTATTATTTCTTTGCACCTTCAACTTCACCTATGGTGACTCATAAAATAGCTTTTTCAGATTTACAGCGGTGCACAAAGGTGGATCTATAGTGAGCACATACAGGTCGGAATTGGGTAAAATTGCAAAAATTAGAACACCTAAATCTGTGAAATTGTATACTGCATAATAACAAGTGGGAGTTTTTTCGTATGCTCCTAACAAAGACACCTTGTGCAGTCTACTAGAAATTGATGTATGAGCTCGCCATATATAATTCAGGCAGAGGCCCCTATCCAGGAAATATTCAATTAGCAAAACCCTGTTAATAAAAAGATATTTGCAGTAGCAATGGTTCTAGCACAGAGTCTTGGTGAACTTTATCCAGTATTCTTTCAATCAGAAACATTGTACGCGTGTATTTGGCCCGCCTGCCCCCCCCCCCCGCTCCCTCCGTGACTTTACAGCGGTAGATGCTCCTTTAAAATTCCCTACCGTAACTACATAAAACTCTTCAAATCTCTAATACTAACGAAATTTAAGGATCACACTAATATAGTAGGTGTGATCACTGTGCAGACATATAGAATATATAAGCGTCTGAGCAGTGTGGTCCACAGGCAGGATGCGCCAAACGTCCTCACGAGCTGATGACACAGACGCTGACGGGAACACTGAGGCGAACCGGCTAACACGCGCTGTCTAATGTAAAACGAGGTCATGGTCCACACACTTTTTCCCAAACTTCACAACAAACACATCCCAGGCTCATTGACGTCGCACACACATCTCACCCCGAGGCTCTAACTTCTGTCTAGCGACTGATATAGCTGCGCCGCCAAATTACAGGAAGCGCCGAAAATTGCGCGATCTTAATAGATGCATGCACAGATTTAGCCTTAACTATCGCATGAAATGCTAACACATTTCGTAGCTCACCATAAAAAACCTGCCAATTTGTCAACCTTTGCATCGATAATGAAATCCGCTCAACACTAGAGATGGGCGAACATCTAGATTCTAACGAAGTGGAATTCGTTTAGAACTTTCCGGAAAACCTCGGTTCTTGAACGAAGTCGAAGTTTGGTGGGTCTTCGGGTGAACGAAGTTGCTTTTGATGATAAAAGGGCTGCGAGCACATGGCCTACTTGGGCAAAGTACTACAGGGAGGAAAGAAGGGCAAGCCTGCATGACATGTGCAGAGATGAAGCCTAATCAGAGACCGGCGTGATTCATGTGAGTGTCCACCGGCACTATATAAGTCCGGGCGCGTCGCCGGGCAGCTCACACTCCTCTCACTATACATGATCCAGGGAAGGGTGCTGCCGCTGCTGATTGTGATAGCTCTCACTGAGAACTGATTTTTTATACGGCGATTTTTGGTGGGGTGTCTCAGCTTGTCCTCAGAGAACTGTCTCTTAATGTTCTATTTCTGATTTTTGGATATTGGATCTGAAATCCATTGTGCGACCACTGCAGCTGCATATACCTTCAATATTCAAGGTGGGTATCTAAGCCAGTTCCTGTAGTTATCTCCATGTATAGAAACAGCCATGGATTTTTACAATACAAATACCACTGTCTACGTTGAGAGATGGCAGTGCGAGCAATTCTATTGCGCAATTTACATCCAGGGGTTAATTACACCGCTACTGAGATTTTTGCTGGGTGTGCTGACCCCAAGAAACCGTCATTTTTCAACGCCAAAATATATACATTTTTCCTGTAGCATATTTCCACAAGCAGAAGTGTTTATTACAATATATAGCTCTTGTTGTGTGGCGTAGAAAACACACGCAATTGTAACAAGCTACAAGAGGCCACAATTTATGTGGGGCGCCACGATTGCGATTTGCGGCAAATTTACATCCAGGGGTTAATTAAGCGTTGTTTTTGCTCAGTGGCTGACCCCATCAGCAAACCGAGTTGCACTTTTTCAACTGCGCACAAATTTATATACATTTTTCCTGTAGCCATCAATTCACAAGCGAAGGTTAATACAATTTTATCTCTTGTTATTTTGGTTTAGCGAGTGCGTAAGAAAACACGCAACACGCTACAAAGCTACTAGTTTTGGTGGTGGCCCAATTGTTTGCGCAATTACTTCCAGGGTTAAATTGATAGTCAGTGAATGCGCATTTTGCTGGTGACATCCTGACGCGCGAGAGAAACGCATTTCCAACGCACAACAAATAGACATACCGTTTTCGCTCTGCGTCTGCGCATAATTCACAGCAAATGACGGAACGGTTTAACGTTACACATTTTATCTCTTGTTGTGTGGCGTAGAAAACACGCAAAATAACTGTAAACACGGCTAACGCGCTGCGACGTCTCTCTCTCGTTGTTGACTAGCGTTATTCAATTTTGCGCGCAGAAATTTACGCATCCAGGGATTCAATTAAGCCATTGAGTTTTTGTGCTGGTGTGCTGACCCCAAGAATACCGTCCATCAATTTTCATGCCAAAATACTATACAAACTCTTATTCCTGTAGCATAATTACAAGCGAAGGTTAATTACACAATTTTATCTCTTGCGTTTGTGTGGGCGTAGAAACACATTATCCGCTAGTTGTAACATGCACAGAAAGCTACTAGTTTGTGTTGCTCACATTCTTTTGCGCAATTCTACATCCATGGGGTTAATTCAGCGTGCTTCTTTCTGGTGTGGCTGCACCCCAACATGAAACCGAGTACATATTTCCACTCGCCAGAAGATCTCTACGACATTTGAGTCCTGTAGCATAATTGTCACAAGACGAAGCGGTTACATTACATCAATATTAATATATCTCTCTTCTTGTGTGGCGTACAAAAACACACGCCAATTGGAGCGCGCGACACTTACAAAGCTATCTAGTTTTCGTGGTGGCCCAATTGTCTCGCGCAATTCTACACATACCAGGGGTAATATACAAGCTCGCTTGCGCATCTCTTTCTTGCTGTGTTTCGACCTCAAGAAAACCGTCATTTTCAACGCCAAATATATACCTTTTCCTGTAGCATAATTCACAAGGCTGAAGGTTAATTACAATTTTACTCTTGTTGTGTGGTGTAGAAAACGCAAACTTGTCAACACGCCAACAAAGATACTAGTTTTGTGTTGCATCAATTCTTTCTTGCGCAATTTACATCCAGGGGTTATTTAGCGGCGTTTGTTCTAGCCGTTGTAACTCAGCAAATCAAACTTTGTTTTTCACCGCCACAGAAGAAATTCTGTAGCATATTCAATATCCGACAGGTTCATTTAAGCCTGTTTTGTGCTTTTATATTCAGTAAAATACACAGAGTTTTTTTTAAACGGCACAACACAAGTCATTTTCCTCTGCCCAATTCTGTGCAGCGCATTTATATCCAATGGACTTACCCCAAGCTTCTTAGTGGGTCTTCCTTGCGGCTCAAATACAGGGTGTGTATTTAATCATATACAATACATCTTCATCAAACAGTGTCTGTACAGTTTTAGTGAAGCAAACAGTATCGTCCAGACAGAGAGCGCTCAGCCAAGCTCTTCACCTGCGAGTGGCAAATCAGCACCAAAACCAGTTCCAGGCCCAGGTCGCAGAACATCAAGGGGAACGTCGCAGCAAGGGTCACTCGTAAGGCCAACAACTAGCCATGGTTTCTTACATTGCGTGTTGACTAGGTCATCCACTTTCGCTCCCAGATGAAACTCTGCAAACAAACCCAAGCCAAGAGTCGGTGGGAACGTTCAGACACACCCTTAGTTGGCATGGGCCCGGGAGCGGGTCAGCGGCCCTCACCTGTCCCTCAACCCGCCTCTGTCCCATCCGGTTCCCTCAGCAGAGATCTACTCATTAGGTCTGGTCTCAGCAGCCACTATATAACAGAGGCTGAAGAATTTTGAAGGCGAGAGCCAAGATCACATCCCTTCTGCAGCGAAGAAAATGGAGGCCCAATATCCCCTGCTTCTGCAGTAGGTGCGCAAAGTATAGATGTTGAGGAAGAGTGGCATGGAGGATCATGTTGAGAGGGGTTCTGCCTCACGGCATACCAATGACAGTGTGATGAGAGACAGCAGCCGACGACATGAAACACGAAATAACATGAAATGGATGCTAACCGACCGCACTTGGGACGCACGGGTGAGGCAAGGGCTTCACTTCATCGTACAGGAAGAAGAACGGCGTCAGCTTGCGCGTCAGGCAGGCGGCGCAGCCAGCAAGTGGACCTGCGGCCGTGAGTCAGCAGATAGCAGCAGTGTGAGGTCGGGAAGCCAAGCGGCCATCGGGGTAAAAAACCCGCTTCGCAGTCAAGAAAGTTAGTGACGTGTCCCAAGTGGCTCAGCGAGGCAGCGGCGGCAGTAGTCACTCAAGTGTGGAGCGTTGCGGTAAAATCCGATCACCTCGGCGGTGTGGCAGTTCTTTGCCTAGAGACATCCAGGAGAGGAGCCAAAATCTGGGTAAATGTACAGAATCTTTAAGGTCAGAATGTGAAGCGTGGCCAGGGAGCAAACGTTGGCACCACGGCCCGCGTCCAACACAATGCAGCGTCTCCATCCGCGTGGCCCTGGGAGAAACGTGGCTCAGATGTGGTGGTCCATTCCTGCCCGCCGCAGACAACAGCGCGAGCAGCAGACAGCGCCCATTTGTGTCACGTGCATGTCCGATCATGCAGCCGTCAAGGTCCACCACCTCTGCAGAAGGGACTGCTTTTCTCTTTGACACTCATCTCCCGTCCAGATTCCTCCTGCTCCTCGCTACTCATGGCGACAGCAGTCATTCAGCGAGCGATAGCCAAAGAGACACAAACCAGTAATGCGGTCCAACCATCCTAAGGCGTGGCTAGCAGCTTGCACGGCATCTCCTGTCCAAGTTGTTGGTACTGGCAGTCCCTCCCTTTCCAAATGTGTGGACTCCTGCACCATTGTACAGAACAAACTGCTTGGTGCCGAGGCCGAGATGCGAAGACTTCGCAAGGCTCGTATATTTCTTTCCTAAAAGGACAGTAACCGCCCAGCACTGAGCGATAAATAGTAGTGAACAGAAGCGAGGGCCAGTCCCTCGAAAAGCTGTAATCGCGGTTTTGATTCCAAGGTGGGCATCGGCACGCTGCGGCATACACGTCTGGAGCTGTAACTACGTCAGGGCCTAGCTATAGCATGTCCCCTTTACAGGCCTCACTTGTCTGAATGTGCTTGTGCGCGGCCCAGGCACACCGAAAAAACTTGGACAGAGACACAACCCGCTTTCTCCTCGCACGTTGTTCTCAAACACTGCTGAGAATGTCTCCAACTGCGGGCGCAATGTCCGCCTCCTCCTCGCTGCCACCACCACCACGCATCATCATCGCCTCCACAGTACTTGGCTCCATCATACCACATTGTTAGGGCACAGCGGTGTCACGCAGTTCCTACACTGGCTTGCCTTGCGAAACGAAAGTCACACAGGGAGGCAACTGCTCCCGTCATGGCAGCAAAGAAATCTATTGTGTGGCTTTCTCGCATGCGGGCCGAACTGCAAAATGCGGAACCATGGGTGACGGTACAATGGTGGAGTGAACGATTGTGTCCGGCGCTGCATCTGAGTAGATGGCCTGGATCCTATGCGCCCCTGCTATGGCGCACTGTGTCACGCTCTGTGGGGGAATAAAGTTGCCTGAATGTTTTAATCCATCCACAAATTTTTTTTCTCTCTCTATATTGGTGATCCAACTGAAAAATACACACACCATATAGCAACTAGACACACATCACAACACACATTAACAATTTTATCGGTCATAAATAATCCACTGGTGGCCTGCACACACACACACACACACACAAAACAAAACACACACACAGTGCACACAACAAGAGTCAACTCAACAGCTCTAGTGTGAGATGGAAACAGTAGGGGGATCACACTCTCTCATCATCTGTCATATGTGGGAATCATCTCTCTATCTGTTTCTATCTCTCTATATCTCTTAGGAGTGGGATTAAATGTTTATTAGAATATGGGGGATGTCCAATTATTTGTCTTTTAGAGGTCTATCTCTCTCTATGGGAGGGGGATCTATGCACACTGGATTGTTATATGTTTTGAATAGGGTGGGAGAGATCTTTATATCTATCTGATATTTGAACATTCTCTTATTTGGGGTTTTTTTTTTTTTTGTGGGGGGTGGGGAATGGTGGATCTATATTTGGAGTATATATATGTGTGATTTCTATAGGAGAGTATATCTGATGCTTATATGGATAGTGCATAGGAGATCTATGGAGGTTTTGAATGTTTACACAGGGGGACATGGCAGAGGGAGTGAACATGAGGTGATTTGGCATGGAGTATCTATAAAGACACTAACAGGTGAGCTGTAGTAGTGACATCGGGGAAAGATGTTTAGAAGAATGACAGTAGAAGTTATCATCTCTACAGAGTTGTATGTAGTGATAGGGGGACAATGACACACAAAAGGGGATAGGACAAAGTGGCAGAGGATATGGGTGAGTGGATTGACACAGTCACGATAGTACTGATGATTTGATGGTTGCACTTTAGGAATGGTGAACACGATTGGGGGGTGATAGACATGAGATGTATGTTGGTAGAAAACAAACTGGGGGCTTTAGGGGTGGGATAATGTGGATGATATGGAGGGGAACATAATGTGACAAGTTTGAGCGGTGGAATGGATGGTGTGAATAGGAGTGAGGGATGGAGAGATATAGTTCTCTAGGGTGATGTTGTTAGTAAGGAGTGAGTGGGGTGGAACTACACATACATTGAGCGACAGATCGAAATCATTGGCGTGGGACAGGAGTTACATGATGACGTAGTTCATATAGAGACTCAGAGAGAGAAGATGCGGGACTGGCGTGTGGGGTCTATGGTGTCTTGTGAGAGATGAGTATAATTACGAGCTGGTCTATTTATTGTGATCAGCGGGTGTGGGTATGTCTTAGTGTGAGGACATGAGGCGGGTGTGGGAGGTATGGGCGCGTTTGATGACTGATGGGTGACATGTGTGTCTTACGATGTGGGCTGAATTGTAGAAGTAAATGGTTGTACAAGAGACAGGAGCTGAACGTGCCAGGCAGCTGGGAGGAGGTGTGTTGGATGATGCAGGTAGTCGAAGAAGTTTACCGCAATGCAGAGTCACGATCGCCGGAGCACATGTGGGTCGTTAGGACGCCGTAATTGCCGGGAAAATCCGTCCCGAAATTACGGCGAGAATAACCGTGTTGAACCCAGGCCTAAGAATGGTGCCACCATGGATATCATTTTCCCGGGCCCCACCAGTGGAGTTGGGGGGGGGGGGGGGGGGGGGGGGGGGTTTCTGGTGGATTGCCCACCAGTGGAGTTTGTTTCTTGGTGCACACCACCACAGAGTTGATTGTTTGGGGCACCAGTGGGAGTTGATTCTCGGGGCCCACCAGTGGAGTGGATCTTAAGGGTCAGCCACTGGACAGTTGATTCTGTCGCCCACCAGTGGAGTTGTACTTGGGTACCGCCAGCCAGAGGTTGAATTTTTCGAGCTCAACCACTGTATATGAATCTTTTGTGCCCACCAGAGGGAGTTGGTTCTTCAGGGTGACCGGGGGGGGGGGGGGGTGGAGCCGAGTGGGCAGTATAATGGACAATGGAAATGGAGGGCAGGGAGGCCCCTCGGAGTCACTTGGTGGCAGATGGCCTGCGGCAGCATGCTTATTTCGGCGCTGGCTAGCTGCGACAGAGCCGAATAGTCAGTGTGGCTACAGTTCACAGCAAACAGCGAATGACTTCATGGGGCTGCTCCACGCCCTACAATGGAACCTCGCTATCCCCAGTCCAAAATGGGAAGACCTTTTTCCCAGCTAATGGCAGATGGAGGACAAACTCAAATAGCTATCAGGGACAATCCTTTCCAGTAATCAGCTTCTCGCGTCCGATCTGCCGCTATTGGAGTGCGGGCACAGTCGGTCTCCTGCGCTCACAGATACAAGGTCTATAGCACCGGGGGATTCCTGTCAGCGGCTCGACGTACTACATCCAGGGCACGTGGGCTCGCTGGGGGAAGTGTGGGAGAGTTAGGAGCATGTACCAGCTTCCGATCAGGCAGTATCCCTAAAGTCTGTGATTCATTTCACCGGCGCCCCTCCCAAGTCATGGATTAAGCAGCATCCATATTCATCCCGCCTATGACGAGGGTAGTCGTCCAGCAGCAGGGCATTGCAGGGGCAGGACGCTGGAGGCATGTCCACTGGAAGCCAACAGGTGGTGGCCGTATCATGCGGACAGGCACTCTTGCCACCCGCAGTTAGCAGATCCTGTCGCTGGACTACTAGTGGACTAGGTCCAAAGCATGGGATATAGTTAGCGTGTGGAACCATAGACAACTTGGACGCATCTTCTCTGCAGGAGTGGAAGAACGCTTCGTCCTGCCCGGCCAGTATTGGTGGCACACTTAGCAAGCGGGGTGTTATGCAGTGTGGCCTATGCGGGGTGGCCAGTCGTTACTCCAATAGGAGACAACTCTCTGCGCTTGTTCACAGGGTGCAAATTGGAGTACGAGCTGACGTATTCTCTTTTTCACTTCTCATATATTGAGTATCTTGTTTTTCATTATCTCATAACACTTCTTTTTCTATATAGTCTCTATCACTCTCTATTCTGTGAGTTGATTCTGGAGCCTTCTTTGCGCCTTTGAGCCGTTGAGTTTGAGACTTTTTTGGGCTTGCCGACAAGAATGCGCAAATCAGGTGCTAGTGTGTGACTGAGGCCCACGTGAATATTTACCAACACCATGCCTTAGGGCGTGGCCAGACTGTTACTCTACACAGCCATGACGCCCCTCACCCGGAAACTTGAGAAATACGAGCTGTCTGGATTCAAACTATCCGTGCCGTCAGGCTCACTATTTCTTGATGGCGGCGCATACCCGCCTGATGCCTACACCATCTGACTGCTCTAGTAGATTCTCCATCTGCACCAACCATCTTTACCACAGTCGACTGGAGTATTGGCGCCACCCCCCTCCATCAGCTCTACATATTATGAGATCTCTGTCTGACCTCAGGCTGGTCTACTGGTTGTTGGCTCTCGCTCGCCGTTGACGCACGTCCATAGGGATGGAGTGATACTACTGTATGCCATTGTCCCACTCTGTGGCCTACCCCTGCTTTTGCGCTCAACCCTTTTAGTCCAGAATGATGTGTGCACATTGAGTGAGCCCAATCTGCCTGACGCTGCGCACTTGGCTTGCTGCCTGTGACCTCTCACTACTGTGTCATTGTCCCACGCTGTGGCCTGAATAGCCTGGTGTAGTGCCCACCATCGCAAATTCATTAGTCTCCTGTCTCAGACGCTCAGTTGTCTGATGCTTGCTGATTATGGCATGCGGCCGTGACAGCCTTCCACATCGTGTAGGTCGATTGCGCGAGCCACTGTCTGAACCTATACTATGCTGCTGCGCTGTGGGCTAAGGGCTATTATGCGCGGTGACACACACAACAGCACTAGTGTCATGTGTCGCGACTCATGTGCGCTAGCTCCTCTTTTTTGGCCACCATTCGCAGCAATGTCATTCTCTTGTGCCACCTGCCGTGACCTCATGGGTCATGGCTGCTAGGTGGGGCTGCTGCAGTGACCTCGCCACACTGTGTCATTGTGCCATGTCCTGACCCTCACTGCTGACGGCTCGCGTGCGGCATGTGCTCGCAGACAAGCGTGTTGTGCACCTTCTACACACAGACACGCAGGATAGCGAGCACCGTGCACTGTCTGACCTCATGCTAGCTGCTGTGGCTGCTGGGGACCGTGACGCGTCCACGGACTGTTGTCATTTTTGCCAGCTGTCTGACCACATGGTGGCTGGCTGTGGCTGCTGCCGCGTGACCTACCACTGGGTCAATGTCCCACTCTGTGGCCTACTCTGTTTTTGTCTCTACGTCCAGAATGTCATAATAAGTGCCACTGGATCTGACTCATGCTGGCTGCAGTGGCCTGCTGCCGTGACCTACCGCACTTGAGTCTCAATTGTTGCGCGTACTGCGTCATGACCTCATGCGCTGCTGTATTGTAGTGTGCTACTCTTGCCGTGACTCTACACACTGGTCTGATCATTGTCCCACTCTAGTGATACCTTACTCCTGGTTTTTCGCCACCCCATCCTAGTACTGTACAAGTTGGTGGCCACTCTTTGTCACATGAACTCTTCATGATCTGTGCAAAGCTTCGAGTGTGCTGGCGTGGTGCGCGTCTGACGCGTACTACACTGTGTCATTCGTGCTACTGTCTGACGCTCAATCGCTCGACTTGGCTACGTGTCAGCGTTGTCTGCCGGTAGAATCCGACACTGTGTCTCATTGTCCACCTACTCTTGTGGCCTACTCGCTATTTTTGCCACGTCTATATATGTATCTCTCCCCCTACCTCTATCAATTATCTCGCCTGAATCGTGGCATTGATGATCCTCACTGCTCTTGACCGCGATCCATGGAGCTGTTATGAGCGTACACCTGTGGCTGCTACCGTTAGTGACCTCAGCACACTGTGTGCATTCTTAGTCTCCACTCTCGTGGCCTCATCCTGTTTTTGGCGCACCTCTGCCAGATGAGCTCTATTTGTGCCTGACCATTCAGTCTGCTGCCAAGGCCGACCTCCACACACACTGTGTCATCATTGAGGTGGCGCGACACGTCGCTGAACCATCGAATCTGCTGCTGGTGGCTGCTGCTGAGCCTCTAAACTCACTGTGTGTCATATTGAGCTCACGGATGTACTCTGGCGCTGCTCACTGACTGCTGGCTGTATAGGGGATGATTCCGTCGACTAGCACACTCTGTCATTGTGCACGACTCGATCTCGTATCGCTCTCGCATGGCTGAGAGTGCCTGATCCGCAAGCTCCACTGAGGTGGAGGTGAGTCTTGGGGAGCGAGGTGGGAGGGGGGAGGGGGTGGGGGAGGACTCTTCTGTGGCACTCTGTGAGACATACAGCTTACACACACAACACAGGCCCGTGCTTTCTTTCATGCCGTGTGTTTTTTGTATGTTTTAGATCTTTTTGGATGGTACACAGGGGGTGGCGGTCGGTGTGACACAAATGTTGTTTTTAAGTTGTGGAGGTACACATAATTATGGTAATTAGTGGGTGTAAGGAATTGAAGTGGGAAGGTGTGGGAGAATACAAGACAATTCTTGGAAATGCGGGGATAGGGACGCATCAAGCACTGGAGAGGGGGAGTGAGAAGGAATAAGAATATAGAGGATAGTTTTGGGAATAAGGTGAGAATGAGGGGGGGGGGTAAGGATGAGGAGAGGGATGGTTAGGGTTATGAATATGGAAAGAGGATGGGGGGGGATGAGGGGGAAAGAGGTTGGGAAAGGGGAATATTTGGGTAGTGTGAGACATGGAGTTAGAGGGAGGATGTGCACATGGGCTAGGGAGTGTGAGTTTTGTATTATGGGTGGGATGGTCTCACATTTAGATTGAGAATAGGATGTGGCTTATGGGATATTAGGGAGTATGCTGAAAGGATGGAGAGGGGATGAAGGGTTTGTGATGGGCGATGTGATTATTAGCAGTGCAGTGGATGTGAGACGTTTGGTATGGACAGTTAGTTGTGCGGGACTGGAGAGGCTGGGCAAGTGTTTATGGACACGTACAGTGTGGGTTAGATTTAGAGTTGTCGAGGTTTGGAGAAATTATATTTTGGGAGTAAAAATAAGGGAAGAATGAAATACAGTTTTTGGTTGTCAGAAGGATCTTTGGGGGGATTTGGGGGCAGCAATGGACAAAATGGGGCGTACTATGTGGGAGTGAGAAAATTGATATGATTAAATATGCTGTTTGCACATTATAGGTAGGCGACATTCTATTTGATCATGTGCTTTAGAGGAAAAAAAAAATTATATTGATGGCTCTTACGCGTAGGATATCTGAGACACAACGTATGCGAGATGTTATGGGAGGAAAAATGTATGCAAAAAAATGTTAAATTACACGTGACGTAATAAGTGTGACACTGTGGTCGCTAGATAGGGTACATTGGGGGCGGGGTGTGAAGATGACACTTCAGGGACATAGACATTACACAGTGGTTAATTATTGGGAAATGAAGAATAGGAATGTACATGTATCTGTGGGTGTGAGTATGAGGTGTCTACTCAATGGAGTTAAAAACGCAAGGAGGGACATGAGTCGGTTATCGAGGTGTATTTTAAAGTGTGGAAAAGTTTGGGAATGGTGTTTTTAGATGAGTGAGAGGAGGTGACACTAGTGGAAGATGTGTATGTTATGGGCAAGTGGAGTGGTTGTGTGAAAACTGATGTGATTGACGTACAACGGCACAGGAAAGATATTGGATGAGAGACATAGGTGTCATTATTGGAAAGTGTTGTAGATATGATTTTATGGAGGGAATGTTATGTGAGGGAGTTGTCACGTGTATGGTGTACATGACAATTGGATGGGAGATGTTTATGCAATGGATTATAATATGGGTTGAGTCTGGGAATGATCAGGTGGTCGAGGGAGGTATGGGTGTCAGGATAGGGGTCTTTGTAGGGCGGTGGGGGGGGAGATATAGAAGGGTAATAGAAAGTGGGAGGAAAGAGAGTGGACAGTGGGATATAGCACACAGGTGGGAGATGGAGTAGACATTATGTAGGGTGGTATATTGACGGGAAGACCACACGGGGAGGAGAGTTGTCAGTGGTGGGGGGGCGAGGGGGAAAAGGAAAATGTGGTGTTTGTTTGTTGATTTGGGAATAGTTAACTGGTGGGTTGGATGATGATAGTAGTCCCTGATCGGAGCAGG
Organism: Phyllomedusa bahiana; assembly: GCA_025379985.1. Classification (NCBI taxonomy): domain Eukaryota; kingdom Metazoa; phylum Chordata; class Amphibia; order Anura; family Hylidae; genus Phyllomedusa; species Phyllomedusa bahiana. Next base: position 32,302 of record JAODAL010016353.1, read on the forward strand.
ACTCAGCAGTGACTTCACTTGCTCTGAATGGCGGTGATACTGTGCATTTGAGGAAGTGCCGCCTGATAGCAGAAGATTTGAATGAAATTTACAACCCTGGATGAACTTTGCATATTGGTCTATTATTCTCTGGCTTTCACAATGTCCTGGGAGCCTGGGCCCCAACAGTTTTAGGGTCGGCTGGATGGGTCTGATACAGTGCAGTTTCGTTATCCTGGCACCGTGTGGTCCAACTCTCCTAATAATCCCACATCTCTTGGACTTGGCAGCTCCCGAGATCATGACAAGTCCCCTGATCAGCAATGTAGACGTGGCCCTCCTGTCCGATCTCCTACTACTCCATTTGTCCACTCAGAATATATAACCCTACCATCTGGTCAAGTTTTCCTGTACCTCCTACTTGTACAATCAGGGGAATTTTTTTTAGCGCATCTATTTTGTACATGCAAGTGTTCTTTAGTAGTCCTTAATTCTAGAAAGAAACGCACTTTATTAAAAAAAATTCAGGATGTGAAATGCCGGCGCACGGCATGTCTTTGTTCTCTTTTTTTCATTGTATTAATGGGTGTCTCAACATAGGGATTGATAGCATGTACAAGTTCTTGCAAAAACTAAGTCAATTTTGCAATATGTGTCCTAGTTTAACAGTGTCCTACCTAATAGCCGGTTTCTGACAGCACCACACCCATGAGCACTTTTTGACAATTGTGCAAGACAGACCAATGTCGTGGTTAGACACTAAACAACGATTTTCTACAATACGGACCTTGTAGCACTATAGGCTGTAGAGTGATGCACACAAAATCCCCCCACCACTACATCAATTATACAAAGGGCATGACACTCATTGAGCCACGTTGCGGACAATTGGTGACAGGACACGAGAACGCATCTGTTAGAAACAACATTTTTTTACATGATAGTCTGGGACGCGGCTAGTCAGTATAGCATGCATGTACATGCAAAATGCCTCCACAATTCAAAGCATGACGCGCATCGAGCGCTCTCTGGACAATGTGTGAAGAAGTACACATCTATCCTTCTGATCTATTGCACTAGTTGACCCATTGGATAAAGTCACATCAAGACACAGACAAATATACTTCATATACAACAAACAATTAAATGGGTGGGGGTTTTAATAATATGTATGGGTGTATTATTGGGCGTGGGGACTCTTTTGTTTTAGGATAGTCGCGCGCGGAGAGGCGAGGTGAGGCTTGTGCAGGCTTGTATAACGGAGATATGGAAATAAATTTGTAGTATTTATTTAATGTAAATGGTATAGGTTGTATTGTGGTTAGTACTTTGGGAGGGGTTTTAATATGTTGTTTTGTATTAGTAGAATCTATTAATGATGGGAGCGAGCGCGGTAGAAGGGGGGGTGGGGGATGATTTTATTTGAATGGATTGGTAAATTTATTTTTTATTTAGGTATTATGATGGAATATGTTTTATATTTTGTGAGGGATTAAACCATGAAAATTTTGAAGGGATAGTATGGAGGGAAGATTGTGAATGTTGTTTGACATGTTGATAACGTAGATTACTTGGTGTAAATTTTATGTTGTTTGTTGTAGGTATATAATAGTTTTATTTTTTAGTGATGGTGTTTGGAATAATTTGTGGAGATATGGGAGGGGAGATTTGTGTATGTTTTTGTGTCAGGTTTGCGACTACATGCTTAACGGGTCGAGATTTTATGGTTCATCACTGAGTTTTAGTAGTTCTTGTTTGGGTGTTTTTGGTTGTAGGTGGGGGATGGAGTTCTAACGGCATGGACGAAGAATTGCGAATTTTAAGAGGATGAATGAGAAGCTGTTGGGAACCGAGAAATAAAAATCTGGCAAGGTAAGAAGATGATCATGTTTAAAAAGTTTTAAAGAAGACCATTGCTTGTGAAGCAGGACTGTGAAGTAGACTGCCGTGCAACTATTCTGTGTACTCAGGAAATTGGGGGCCACAACATCATCAGAGATCCACTGGCCCGATTCAGTCTCATCAGATTAGGAATAATAGTACACCTCTCTCTCTGTAGGATGATGTTCAAAGATTGCAGCTCTATCACTTAAAAGCACATACATGGCGGCGATGGAGGCCATCACAAGGCTTCATAAGGCTTCCAGCCAACCTCGGTTCTCCTTTCAGTTCAGCTATGGCCTGAGAAGTGTGAAGATTATCAGCAATAACCTGTGCAGAAGAAGGTGACCCTATTGTCCTTTCAAAGCTGGTGGCTTACGTAGAGGGTGGCTTTCACGACGGTGGGCGGTGGCGTTATTGAGCGCATTTTTTTGGATCGCATTTTTTTGGGTGCAAGCAATATACACTCACACACCGCGGCAACCCGGGCCACTTTATAAGGAACTACGCTAGCGGAGTAGACAGAACCTGTCCCAACTGCTCGTTTAATAACAATTAATTTACTAAAACAGGCAGGACCCAATCCAATCCACATGGGCGGCAACTCAGTGCATTTAGGCAAGTAGACAGTGGTCAAGACAATCTCCAGCAGTTCAAACCGAGCATCAGTTTTATGGGGACAGAAAGGTTATATGAGTGCCCTATTGAAACGAGGCATGGGTGTGTTGGTGCCAGAAGGGCTGGTCCTGAGTATAGTCAGAAAGCTGCAGATCCTGCCTGTGTGAATTTTCGCACTGTGCACAACCATCTCTAGGGTTTACAGAGAATGGTCCGAAAAAAGAAAAAACATCCAGTGAGTCTGCAAGTCCCGTGTTGGCGGAAATGCCTTTTGAAGTGCCAGAAGGTCAACGAGGAGAATGGGCAAGGACTGTATCGAGCTGATAGAAAGGCAACATGACTCAAATAGCCACCGTCCGTAGACAAATACCAAGGGTAGGTGCAGAATAGCACACTCTGAACGCACAGTACTGGCGAACTTTGAGGCAGGATTGCTACAGCAGCAGAAGAAACCACTGCACCGGTTGCCACTCCTTTGTCAAAGCTAAGAACAGGAAACTGATGCTCCAATTTGCTCCAAGCAATCGAAATTGGACAGTCGAAGATTGAAAAACGTATGCTTGTTCTGAGAGTCTCGGATTTCTGCTGCGACATTGTCGGGAAGGTAAGGGTCCCAGAATTTGGCGTCAACAAGCATGAGAAGCATGGATCCATCCTGCCTTGTAAATCAACGGTTCAGAGGGTGTTTGCTGTGAGGTGGTGGTGTCCATGGTGTGGGGAATATTTTCTTGGCACACTTTGGGCCCCTTGGGTACCAATTGACAGGCCTCGATGCAACACCTTTGAATCTATGCCACGAAGAATTGAGGCAGGTTACTGAAAGGCAAAAGGGGGGGTGCCCATACCCGTTACTGGGGTAAGCATGGAGTACCGTAAAAAGTGGCCTGTTGAGTGTATAGGCATTACTTGGCCTGTGCCTTCCAGTACAAAAAACGCAGTGCGCCCAAAAGAACTCAGCAACACGGCAGCCACACCGCAGCGCCGATAGAAAGCAACCCGCCCTAGGCAACCTACACCTGTCTTCTAGGCGACGCAAATTGTGCATGGGCGGCTACCTGAATGTCAAAATCCCCGATCAGCCAAAGGGGACGTCAAAAGTGGATTCCCCTATATTGCAACAGGTTCCTCAACCATGAGGGAGCGATTTTCAGTAGACGTTTTGACATCCTAAGGACCGATACCCGGAGGACTGCCTGTAAGGCGTGCAGGGTGTGAATGAGATTTACTAAAGTCCGAGTTCTCGGTACATGAGAACATCAGGCCCCGACAGAAACAATGTGGCGATTGAGGTTGTTGGTGAAGGAAGAAGCAGGGTAGAGTCACTGGAGAAAGTTACAGACGTCACAAGCTTCACTGTATTATTTTAGAAGTGTTTTGGTGTATCTGTCCTTATAGTTAGTGTCAAGCTGCGGTGTTTAGGGCCCACTAGTGGAATTTCATTCTTGGGGCCACTGGTGGATCTGATGTCTGGGGTCCACCAGTGGTAGCTAGATTCTTGGGGGCCACCGAGTGTAGCTGATTTCTTTCTTATTTGGGGCCACCAGTGAGCTGATTTCTTAGGGGCCACCAGTGGAGCTGATTTCTTGGGCCACTCAGTGGAGGGCTGATTCTGGGGCCTCCAGTTTGAGGGTGATATTCTTAGGGGCCCACCAGGTGGGAGTTGATTCTTGAGGCCCACGCATGGAGCTGATTCTTGGGCCCGACCAGTGGAGGTTTGAATCTTGCGCCTCACCAGTGAGTGATTCTTGGGGAGCCACCAGTGGAGTAAGATGTTCTTGGGGGCCCACACAATGGACGTTGATTCTGATGTCCCACCAGTGGAGTTGATTCTTGGGGCCCAACAGTGGATCTGATTCTTGGGGCCAACCAGTGGAGCTGATTCTTGGGGCCCACCAGTGGAGTTGATTCTTGGGGCCCACCAATGGAGTTGATTCTTGGGGCCCACCAGTGGAGATGATTCTTGGGGCCCATCAGTGGAGATGATTCTTGGGGTCCACCAGTTGTGTTGATTCTTGGGGCCCACCAGTGGAGATGATTCTCGGGGCCACCAGTGGAGTTGATTCTTGGGGCCACCAGTGGAGATGATTCTGGGAACTCACCAGTGGAGATTATTCTTCGGGCTCACCAGTGGAGTTGATTCTTCGGGCCCATCAGTGGAGTTAATTGTTGGGGCCACCAGTGGAGGTGATTCTTGTGGCTCGCCAATGGAGTTGATTTCGGGGCCTATAAGTGGAGCTGATTCTGGGGTCCACCCTACAGCTCCTGTACATGACTCTCGGCGCCACCAGTGGAGTTGATTCTTGGGGCCACCAGTGGAGATGATTCCTAGGGCTCCCCAGTGGAGATTATTCTTGGGGCCACCAGTGGAGTTGATTCTTGGGGCCCACCAGTGGAGATGATTCTGGGGTCACCAGTGGAGATGATTCTTGGGGCCACCAGTGGAGCTGATTCTTGGGGCCCAGCAATGGAGATGATTCTTCGGGCTCACCAGTGGAGTTGATTCTTCGGGCCCATCAGTGGAGTTAATTGTTGGGACCACCAGTGGAGGTGATTCTTGTGGCTCGCCAATGGAGTTGATTTCGGGGCCTATAAGTGGAGCTGATTCTGGGGTCCACCCTACAGCTCCTGTACATGACTCTTAGGCAATGTTCACATGGCTTATTTCAGAACGTATTTACGTCGGATTGCCGATCGTAAATACGTTCTGAAATCAGGTGCAAATCAGTTTCAAATAAGTGCCACTAAGTGTGGGAAGTATTTGGAACTGATTTCCCGACGGATTCACCATCTCCATCCATTGTAGGTGGTGAATCCGTCCGGAAATAATTGACATGCACATTGTTTTTGCGGCCGCAATCCGGAACGGAAATAAGTGTCGTCTGAACGACGACACGTATTTCCCATTAAAATCAACGTAAAACGGCCAGTTACTTGTTTGTAACGGATTTCGCAACGGATGTTCGGCCGTAAATACGGCCGCAAATCCGTTGCGAAATAAGCCGTGTGAACATGGCCTTATACTCTGCCTCTTGCTTTTCACCTGTTACACTCTGCCTTTCTGTCTCTCCCAAGGATGTATAGGACGTTTATAAGGTCTGCCATGCTCAGGGGTCCACCAGAGGTTTCCCCTGTGGGCCAGTCCTGCTTGTAGCCGTCCTTCACCAGGGCGGGTGTCGGTTCTCCTCTAGGACCCTGGACTCCTCAGCAGGTTATGGCGACTATTAGTGACTGTTCTATCAGGATTTACAGAAAATGTCAAAGATAATCTGCTTACCAGAGAGCAAAATGTGACACCCCCTGGCCTGATACAACAGGAGCTGTGTGTGGGGTTATAGGAAAGCCTCGGGGCACAACAGCTGATAAGCAGCCAGGATGAGAACATTAACCCTTCGTCTTACACACCCTACACAAGGGGATTAAGGTTATTCTTCTGCTCGGATTCTTTTACCGCATCAAGGCTGAAACCAATCAATAAAATGTCAAACGACTGATAGCGGCATAAAGCTCCGCAGTGCGGGAGGGGAAGGCCGATGTATAGGGTAGACGTAGAATTAATCTATGTAGGAAGCTGACTCATGGGTGCAAATGTACTAATCCTATATAATACTTAGTATAAACTTACGCCAGACAACCCTTGGACTTGCCAAATGTATCACAGCGGCTCATGTTGTATGACAAATTTGGCTATAGACACTGTTGTCTTCTTTTATATCACCTTATTTTCACTGAGGGCCACATCAGCATTATGGTGCTGTTGGAGGGCGGTGAGGGAGCCTGGGTAGGGCTATTGGAGGGCGGTGAGGGAGCCTGGGTAGGGCTGTTGGAGGGCGGTGAGGGCGCCTGGGTAGGGCTGTTGGAGGGCGGTGAGGGTGCCTGGGTAGGGCTGTTGGAGGGCGGTGAGGGCGCCTGGGTAGGGCTGTTGGAGGGCGGTGAGGGCGCCTGGGTAGGGCTGTTGGAGGGCGGTGAGGGCGCCAGGGGAGGGCTTTTGGCGGGTGGTGAGGGCGCCTGGGTAGGGCTATTGGAGGGTGGTGAGGGCGCCTGGGTAGGGCTATTGGAGGGTGGTGAGGGTGCCTGGGTAGGGCTGTTGGAGGGCGGTGAGGGCACCTGGGTAGGGCTATTGGAGGGCGGTGAGGGTGCCTGGGTAGGGCTATTGGAGGGCGGTGAGGGCGCCTGGGTAGGGCTGTTGGAGGGCGGTGAGGGCGCCTGGGTAGGGCTATTGGAGGGCGGTGAGGGCACCTGGGTAGGGCTAGTGGAGGGCGGTGAGGGTGCCTGGGTAGGGCGATTAGAGGGCGGTGAGGGCGCCTGGGTAGGGCTATTGGAGGGTGGTGAGGGGGCCTGGGTAGGGCTATTGGAGGGCGGTGAGGGCGCCTGGGTAGGGCTGTTGGAGGGAGGTGAGGGAACCAGGGGAGGGCTCTTGCAGGGTGGTGTGGGCGCCTGGGTAGGGCTGTTGGCGGGGGGTGAGGGCCCCTGGGTAGGGCTGTTGGAGGGCGGTGAGGGCACCTTGGTAGGGCTGTTGGAGGGCGGTGAGGGCGCCTGGGTAGGGCTGTTGGAGGGCGGTGAGGGCGCCTGGGTAGGGCTATTGGTGGGGGGTGTGGGTGCGTGGGTTGGGCTTTTTGAGGGCGGTGAGGGTGCCTGGGTAGGGCTTTTGGAGGGTGGTGAGGGCGCCTGGGTAGTGCTATTGGAGGGTGGTGAGGGTGCCTGGGTAAGGCTGCTGGAGGGTGGTGAGGGTGCCTGGGTAGGGCTGTTGGAGGGTGGTGAGGGTGCCTGGGTAGGGCTGTCAGTGCTGTGGCACAGTCTGTTAGATGTTGAACAGAGTGGTATGGAGCCCCGAATCCAAGATGGTGCAGTCACTGTGTACATACATTACTTATCCTGTACTGATCCTGAGTTACATCTTGTATTATCCTCCAGAGCTGCACTCACTATTCTGCTGGTGCAGGCACTGTACATACATTACTTATCCTGTACTGATCCTGAGTTACATCTTGTATTATCCTCCAGAGCTGCACTCACTATTCTGCTGGTGCAGTCACTGTGTACATACATTACTTATCCTGTACTGATCCTGAGTTACATCCTGTATTATCCTCCAGAGCTGCGCTCACTATTCTGCTGGTGCAGTCACTGTACATACATTACTTATCCTGCACTGATCCCGAGTTACATCCTGTATTATCCTCCAGAGCTGCACTCACTATTCTGCTGGTGCGGTCACTGTACATAGATTACATTACTTATACTGTACGGATCCCGAGTTACATCCTGTATTATCCTCCAGAGCTGCGCTCACTATTCTGCTGGTGCAGTCACTGTGTACATACATTACTTATCCTGTACTGATCCCGAGTTACATCCTGTATTATCCTCCAGAGCTGCACTCACTATTCTGCTGGTGGAGTCACTGTGTACATACATTACTTATCCTGTACTGATCCTGAGTTACATTCTGTATTATACTCCAGAGCTGCACTCAACTATTTCTGCTGGTGCAGTCACTGTACATACATTACTTATCCTGTAACTGATCCTGAGTTACATCCTGTATATATCCTCCAGAGCTGATCTCAATATTCTGCTGGTGCAGTCACTGTGTACATACATTACTTATTCTGTACTGATCCTGTATTATCCTCCAGAGCTGCACTCACTATCCTGCTGGTGCAGTCACTGTACATACATTACTTATCCTGTACTGATCCTGAGTTACATCCTGTATTATACTCCAGAGCTGCACCTACTATTCTGCTGGTGCAGTCACTGTACATACATTACTTATCCTGTACTGATCCTCAGTTACATCCTGCATTATCCTCCAGAGCTGCACTCACTATTCTGCTGGTGCAGTCACTGTGTACATACATTACTTATCCTGTACTGATCCTGAGTTACATCCTGTATTATCCTCCAGAGCTGCACACACTATTCTGCTGGTGCAGTCACTGTGTACATACATTACTTATGCTGTACTGATCCTGAGTAACATCCTGTATTATCCTCTAGAGCTGCACTCACTATTCTGCTGGTGCAGTCACTGTGTACATACATAACAAAACCTCAACTCATCCTGGGTTACATCCCGTTTCATACTCCAGAGCTGCACTCACTATTCTGCTGGTGCAGTCACTGTGTACATACATTACTTATCCTGTCCTGATCCTGAGTTACATCCTGTCTCATACTCCAGAGCTGCACTCACTATTCTGCTGGTGCAGTCACTGTGTACCTACATTACTTATGCTGTCCTGATCCTGAGTTAAATCCTGTATTATCCTCCAGAGCTGCACTCACTATTCTGCTGGTGCAGTCACTGTGTACATACATTACTTATCCTGTACTGATCCTGAGTTACATTCTATGTTATACTCCAGAGCTGCACTCACTGAGTCATAATGTAACTCAGGAACAGTACATGATAAGTAATGTATGTACACATTGACTGCACCAGCAGAATAGTGAGTGCAGCTCTGGAGTATGATACAGGATGTAACTCAGGAACAGTACCGGATAAGTAATGTATGTACACATTGACTGCACCAGCAGAATAGTGAGTGCAGCTCTGGAGGATAATACAGGATGTAACTCAGGATCAGTACAGGATAAGTAATGTATGTACAGTGACTGCACCAGCAGAATAGTGAGTGCAGCTCTGGAGTATAATACAGGATGTAACTCAGGGTCAGTACAGGATAAGTAATGTATGTACAGTGACTGCACCAGCAGAATACTGAGTGCAGCTCTGGAGGATAATAAAGGATGTAACTCAGGAGCAGTACAGGATAAGTAATGTATGTACACAGTGACTGCATCAGCAGAATAGTGAGTGTAGTTCTGAAGTATAATACAGGATGTAACTCAGGATCAGTACAGGATAAGTAATGTATGTGCACGGTGACTACATCAGCAGAATAGTGAGTGCAGCTCTTGAGGATAATACAGGATGTAACTCAGGATCAGTACAGGATAAGTAATGTATGTGCACAGTGACTGCACCAGCAGAATAGTGAGCGCAGCTCTGGAGTATAATACAGGAAGTAACTTAGGATCAGTACAGGATAAGTAATGTATGTACAGTGACTGCACCAGCAGAATAGTGAGCGCAGCTCTGGAGGATAATACAGGACGTAACTCAGGATCAGTACAGGATAAGTAATGTATGTACAGTGACTGCACCAGCAGAATAGTGAGTGCAGCTCTGGAGGATAATACAGGATGTAACTCAGGAGCAGTACAGGATAAGTAATGTATGTACACAGTGACTGCACCAGCAGAATAGTGAGTGCAGCTCTGGAGGATAATACAGGATGTAACTCAGGATCAGTACAGGATCAGTAATGTATGTACACAGTGACTGCACCAGCAGAATAGTGAGTGCAGCTCTGGAGGATAATACAGGATGTAACTCAGGATCAGTACAGGATAAGTAATGTATGTACACAGTGACTGCACCAGCAGAATAGTGAGTGCAGCTCTGGAGGATAATACAGGATGTAACTCAGGATCAGTACAGGATAAGTAATGTATGTGCACGGTGAGTGCAGCTCTGGAGGATAATACAGGATGTAACTCAGGATCAGTACAGGATAAGTAATGTATGTACACAGTGACTGCACCAGCAGAATAGTGAGTGCAGCTCTGGAGGATAATACAGGATGTAACTCAGGATCAGTAATGTATGTACACAGTGACTGCACCAGCAGAATAGTGAGTGCAGCTCTGGAGGATAATACAGGATGTAACTCAGGATCAGTAATGTATGTACAGTGACTGCACCAGCAGAATAGTGAGCGCAGCTCTGGAGGATAATACAGGATGTAACTCAGGATCAGTACAGGATAAGCACTGTATGTACACAGTGACTGCACCAGCAGAATAGTGAGTGCAGCTCTGGAGGATAATACAGGATGTAACTCAGGATCAGTACAGGATAAGTAATGTATGTACACAGTGACTGCACCAGCAGAATAGTGAGTGCAGCTCTGGAGGATAATACAGGATGTAACTCAGGATCAGTACAGGATAAGTAATTTATGTACACAGTGACTGCACCAGCAGAATAGTGAGTGCAGCTCTGGAGGATAATACAGGATGTAACTCAGGATCAGTACAGGATAAGTAATGTATGTACAGTGACTGCACCAGCAGAATAGTGAGTGCAGCTCTGGAGTATAATACAGGATGTAACTCAGGATCAGTACAGGATAAGTAATGTATGTACACAGTGACTGCACCAGCAGAATAGTGAGAGCTATGAATTACCGTAATTGCGGCGCGCATTTTGCTTGTATTAATGCGCAAATACCCGGCGAAATGTGGGCCGCAATTATGCCGTGTGAACATACCCTTAGAAGTCGAATGCCTGGACCTGAAAATTTGGTGATCGACCTCTCATTAAAGGGTTCCCCAGTAGTGAGCATGATCCTGCTACCGGGATTCCTCGTCATCTGCTGATCTCACCGGAGGAAGTGACTCGGGACCTCGGGGACATTAACCCATGAAATCATAGGCTTTCTATGTCAGCGGCTTCTCCCGTCCTCTGAAGGGCTTTGGCCTGTCATGCCTGGTGCGGGTTAAGCCTTAATTTAAGGGAATCCCGGGTGTGTCACTTTAAACCGTTCATTTACAGATTTAGCTGTGGAGATAAGGAGCAGTTTTTGAGGATAGGTCTGTGCTTACTGGTGTCACACCGATTAGATAAGGCGGGTTTACCTACATCTATAGCTGGAGGAGTCAATAGACAGATGTAGCAGAGCAGAGTTTGTCATGATGATATCACACTTTCCTATCAATGCTTTTTCACAGGATAGAACTTTCTGTACAGTTCGTATTTTGGGGATGGACTGGTGCCCTTCATCAGACTGTACTGCCGGTATGCTGCCAAGGGGTCCACATGTTTCCTCCAATATCCCTTCTTACTGCTCGGACTGCATCCCCCAATAAACTATTGGTCAGAATTCTCTATCTGCTGTAAATGAGGGTGTACTATGTATGAGGCCAGGTGGCCCGACAATGAGCTGACTGTGAGGGGCCACACTGTTTGCTCAGTTGGTTTGTACGACTATGCCGCAGTATACGTCGGGATGCGTTTTTTTGCAGTATTTTCACAGATACTGTGAATGGAGCCAGGAACGAGATGTAAACCGCCCCTAACTCTTTCACATTTTGCATTTTAGCAAAAAAGCCTTGTTAAAACAACGGATGTGAAGTAGAAGTTGATAGAAGTTAAAACGCACTACAGACGCTGCTTTTTTTGTACTTTTGGTGCTTTTTTGGGTCATTTTCAGTTTTTTCAGAACGCAGCGTGCTGTAGATGTAGTGCAGTTTGTAGCATTTTTTGCCTATAAACCTCCATTGTTTTTTTTTCCTGCATTTTTTTCTGTATTGCTTATTTATGCCTTTTTTTTACGTGTTTTTCCATCGTGTGATAGATCACATGATTCGTGATGAGAAAAACGCTCTGGAAAATAAAATCCATCAAAAATAATTACTTGACCAATGCAAGGAGTCCTTGAGTTTCGATGGTCTCCTAGTTACAAACCAAGGCTTTTATAAAGTCACACCCCAAACTAGGAGACTCTAGGAACCGGAGGTCCGTTGCTCTGTCGGTCCGTCGCAAAAGTTGTATCCGCCGGCGTGTACAGTAACACCTCCCTTCCCAATTTCAGGGTTAAACACAAATGCTAACTATATGGCTTCAGATTAGTACGTGTACTTAACATGTGTGGTGTGGCATGTTGGTACTTGTAGTTGCATAACAGCAGCTGTGAGCAGGCAGCTGCTTTGGAACTAATAGTGCCAGCATGTCATATTACACATGTACTTAAGCTTATCTACACGAATACGATTAGTACATGTTTAACATGTGTGGTATGGCACGCTGGCCCTTGTAGTTCCATAGCAGCAGCTCTGAACAGGCAGCTGCTTTGGAACTACAAGTGCCAGCATGTCACATCACACATGTACTAATCTGCACCAATACAGTTAGTACATGTTTTAACATATGTGGTGTGGCACGCTGGCCCTTGTAGTTCCATAGCACAGTGTGAACAGGAGCTGCTATAGAACTACAAGAGCCACCATGTCACACCACACATGTTACTTATACTGCACCAATACAGTTAGTACATGTTTAACATATGTGGTGTGGCACGCTGGCCCTTGTAGTTCCATAGCAGCAGCTTTGAACAGGCAGCTGCTTTGGAACTACAAGTGCCAGCATGTCACATCACACATGTACTTATCTGCACCAATACAGTTTAGTACCATGTTTAACCTATGTGGTGTGGCACGCTGGCCCTTGTAGTTCCATAGCAGCAGCTGTGAACAGGCAGCTGCTTTGGAACTACAAGTGCCAGCATGTCACATCACACATGTACTTATCTGCACCAATACAGTTAGTACATGTTTAACATATGTGGTGTGGCACGCTGGCCCTTGTAGTTCCATAGCAGCAGCTTTGAACAGGCAGCTGCTTTGGAACTACAAGTGCCAGCATGTCACATCACACATGTACTTATCTGCACCAATACAGTTAGTACCTGTTTAACATATGTGGTGTGGCACGCTGGCCCTTGTAGTTCCATAGCAGCAGCTGTGAATAGGCAGCTGCTTTGGAACTACAAGTGCTAGCTTATCACACCACACATGTTAAACACATGTACTAATCTGCACCCATCCAATTAGTATGTGTTTGACCTGTGTGGTGTGGCATGCTGGCACTTATAAGGGCCGTTCACACGGCTTATTTCGGGCACGTATTCCAGACGTATTGCACGCTGTACTGCGCTGCAATACGGCTGGAATCCGTGGCAGCCATTACGGTAATCCACAGTTCTCATAGAGAACTATGGATTCCGTCTCTCCTCAGCACACGGCGAATCCATCGGGCGGGGAGAAAGTGACATGTTCATTATACCGGCGGGATACGCACCGTGGATAATGCAACTCTATGGCGCCGGTGAGCTGCTGCCCCCGCCCCGCCCCGTACTCAAGCCGTAATTGTAGGCAAAATCCGTCCCACAATTACGACTTGAATAAGCCGTGTGAACCCCGCCATAGTGTATACAGACAACTTCTGTGGAACTACAAGTGCCACATGTCACACCACGCATGTTAAACAAATGTACAAACAGGGCCATAGACAGCACAACATATGTAGTTTTCACTATCTAAAACCCTCAAAAATTTAGGCTGGAATTACATTAAAAGAAATGTATCCATTTTGCCTTACTTAGAAATTCATCTTAAGAATAAACCTACAAAGCCCATCTCACTCATAACTCGGTCTGTACACACTTTCTGCAAAAAAATGCTACAAAAACTGCGTGAGAAAAGTAACGTTTTTTAAAGCTTTTTTTTGCCCAAAAAATGCTATCCAAAATACAAGTGTGAATGGGCCTTCCTGTGGGTCTGCTGTAATACATGGAGGTACTGGGATCTCCGAGCCTGATAGAAGGGGAACCAGGCTTCTCCTCTATTATAAGTATATTCCCCTTTTTTTTCACCATCTCTTTTGAGTGATTTCCTAGTGACCAGTGAGAAGCCGCCTGTGTCTGCTGAGAGTTGTAGTTGCACAGGTTGTGGAGCACGGCCGGCTGTACACACATTACTCCTGTACACGTCTACACAGAGTTAACCGGTCTCTGGAAAACAATACATTTTCACTCTCATAATGGTCGGGCACGCATCCAAATCTAGATCCGGTTGGATAGAGAAGTGGTGCAGGGTTCACAGGGCGGCTCTACCATAATAGGGAAGTGGTGAGAAGTAAATAAGAGGACGAACTCCGGCTACACATTGCAGTCTGCTGGTCTGTATGAACACTGCAGAAAGTAAGTACATACCCGGACACATCATCAGTAAAATGGAGTCATTGTGTAACAATCATAATACATAACACAAAGTTCTTCAACTTTCAAACATATTTTACTTTTCGCTTCCTCACCATTTTCAAGATCTCTGCTTGCTGTCAATGAACAAGGACATTCTTGTTTACATAGAGAGGCTGAAACTGCGCCTCAGTGTCTGCCCCAGTCATGGGTGTATATCTATATATAGCCATAGCAGACATAGTGACTGTTATGGGGCCTAGAGGTGGAGGGGACCACTCAGGTACAAGAACATTGTCCCTTTCTGTAGGGACCCAGTAGTTGGTGGTTTTCCTCTCTCCGGCTCTACTATGTGGTTCCCTGATATATGGCGGTATTATTTATACCTAGAATCATTGCTACCTATGCACTGTTTTAGTTTATTGTCATTGGGTGGCGGGGCCCCATCACATTTTGTAATGGGGCCCAGAGGTGGAGGGGGCCCCACTCAGGTACAAGAATATTGTTTCTTTCTGTAGGGGACAAGTAGTTGGTGCTTACTGCTCTCCAGCTCTACTATGTGGCCTCCCTGGTATATGGCGGGATTATTTATACCTATAATTATTGCTACCTATGCAGCTTTTTCAGTTTATTGTCCTTGGGTGGTGGGGACTATCTCATTTTGCTATAAGGCCCTATGAATTCTAGTTACACCCCTGGTCTTTAGCAATATCTCAGAGTATAGCTATAACCCTCCAACATCCATAGGCGCCCCATGTTAACTAGTTACTGACTGGGCCGTCCCCCTCCTTCCAGACCAGGCACATTTTCATGTCCTTTAGTACATACACATACCTCCCAAGTGTCCCTATTTTGGAGGGACAGTGCCTATTTTTAACTCTTGTCCCTCTTAGCTCTATAAATGTCCCTCTTTTTCATGGCCTGATGTGTCCCTCTTTGCAATCTCTATAAGTTGGGGTGCATACGGGTTTGAACACTATCATGCTTTCTAACGCTCGGTTATTTTGCAAATGTTTTTGCCTTTTTTTCTGTGATACATAAGGAATTATTTTATGTAATTTTTACATAAGATTTTTTTTTTACTAAAAATATCAGGGAAAATAGTAAACATGAAAATAGCATAGATGACGCTAAAATAAGTTTTAGAAATTGTGTCACTTTTCTGTTACAGATGCACAGTTTTAGGGCCCTCAGGGGTGGAGCTAAAAGTTGCAATTTGGGCTGTTTAATTGATTTTTCGTACTTTTTTTTTATTTGTCATATTGTGCCCCCTGAAAGGGACATTTTTCCATGACTTTTTTTTGCTTTGTGGATTTCCTCTGTAGCTGATATTTTAGACCCAGCTACTGGGGAAATACAGCCCCCTGAACTTACTGCAGTGCCCATTTGATGGCATATCACTAGGATACAGATCGCTGGGATCCACAGGTATTTCAGGAACAGGCCCCCAAAAGTCACAGAACAGATTGGAGAGCCAGTCGTGCTTGTTCACGACTCTCCATTCTGTTCTATGGGAGTTCCGAGCAGAGCCGAACAGAATGGAGAACACAGCGCTCCCCTGTACTGGGAACTCCCATAGAAAAGAATGGAGAACACAGCGCTCCCCTGTACTGGGAACTCCCATAGAAAGAATGGAGAACACAGCGCTCCCCTGTACTGGGAACTCCCATAGAACAGAATGGAGAACACAGTGCTGCCCTGTACTGGGAACTCCCATAGAACAGAATGGAGAACACAGCGCTGCCCTGTACTGGGAACTCCCATAGAACAGAATGGAGAACACAGCGCTCCCCTGTACTGGGAACTCCCATAGAACAGAATGGAGAACACAGCGCTCCCCTGTACTGGGAACTCCCATAGAACAGAATGGAGAACACATTGCTACCCTGTACTGGGAACGCCCATAGAACAGAATGGAGAACACAGCGCTGCCCTGTACTGGGAGCTCCCATAGAACAGAATGGAGAACACAGCGCTCCCCTGGACTGGCAACTCCCATAGAAGAGAATGGAGAACACAGCGCTCCCCTGGACTGGGAACTCCCATAGAACAGAATGGAGAACACAGCGCTCCCCTGTACTGGGAACTCCCATAGAAAAGAATGGAGAACACAGCGCTCCCCTGTACTGGGAACTCCCATAGAACAGAATGGAGAACACATTGCTACCCTGTACTGGGAACGCCCGTAAAACAGAATGGAGAACACAGCGCTCCCCTGTACTGGGAACTCCCATAGAACAGAATGGAGAACACAGCGCTCCCCTGTACTGGGAACTCCCATAGAAGAGAATGGAGAACACAGCGCTCCCCTGGACTGGGAACTCCCATAGAACAGAATGGAGAACACAGCGCTCCCCTGTACTGGGAACTTCCATAGAACAGAATGGAGAACACAGCGCTCCCCTGTACTGGGAACTCCCATAGAACAGAATGGAGAACACAGCTCTCCCCTGTACTGGGAGCTCCCACAGAACTGAATGAAGAGTCAAGTGCAAGAGTGAGAGTCTCTCCAGACTTCTTTGACTTTCGGGGGCCCGTTCCCGAGATAGCTGCGGGTTGCAGAGGTGATATGCCATCAAAGTCTATGGTGGTAAAACTCCTTTAAGACCCAGCAACTCCTGCAGTTACCAGGCCCTGGCGATCACATGACCACTGTGGAAGGGAACACTGTCCGCTGATCTGTATATACAGCGCTCAGTGAGCGCGGTTTACACATTGATTGGGAAGACAGAGATATTAATAAGCAATCCCTGCCTTCTCTCTGGAGCAGGGGTCTTCAAACTGCGGCCCTCCAGCTGTTGGGAAACTACAACTCCCATCATGCATTTATATAATCTATAACAGTGGGCATGATGGGAGTTGTAGTTTCCCAACAGCTGGAGGGCCACAGTTTGAAGACCCCTGCTCTGGAGAGCCTGGCTGCTGCTGACAGCCAGCTCTCTACTTTTGCAGCTGCAAACTCTACAAGGATGTTCCAGAATATCCAAAGTCAACGGAGGGAGGACGAGCAGATATAAAACAAACTGTGCAGTTCAACCTCTGGAGAATTAAAGGGGTTGTCCACTTTATAACAAAATCAAACTTTAACAAGAAAAAAAAAAAAAGTATACCTCCCTCCCTCCGGTCCCTGGTTCCAGCGTTGCGTCTCTCTGGTCTTCTGTTTTCACTCCTGAACTTCTGAACAGAGACGTCCCCTTCTGTGGCCATTGATTGGCTGCAGTGATCATGTGCCTATACTTGCATCACCGGTCGCAGTAGTGATAGACATAGAGGCACATGGCCGCAAAAGGTGACGTCTCTGTTCAGAAGTCAAAGAATGAAAACAGAAGACCAGATTGACGCAGCGCTGGAAGCAGGGACCGGAGGAAGGGGAGTATAAGATTTTTTTTGTTCTGGGGCTCAAGGAGCTGTTTGTTTGATTCTGTTACAAGGTAAATAACCCCTTTAATTATGCTGGATTCAACTGTAACAAATCCACAGCTGTGAGAAGTACTAACTCTGTACTGACTTCCATTCACTGCCAGCAAGCAGACATGTTATAGATTGTTTGTTTAGTTATACAATGAGTCCACTTAAAGGGGTTGTTTCACTACAAGGATTTCTGCTTTTTATGTTAAAGATCTCTCAAAAACAAGTCACTTTGCAATATATGTCCATTATCAGTGTCCTACCTATTCCTAGATATCCCCTCTTGTATGTGCTGCATCAGCTCCTCAGGTCACTATAGCTACAGACCTGTTCAATCTCTGCTGATAGGCTGCCAGCACTGGTTGCTATAGCTACAGACCTGTTCAATATCTCCTGATAGGCTGCCAGCACTGGTCACTATAGCTACAGACCTATTCAATCTCTCCTGATAGGCTGCCAGCACTGGTTGCTATAGCTACAGACCTGTTCAATCTCTCCTGATAGGCTGCCAGCATTGGTTGCTATAGCTACAGACCTGTTCGATTTCTCCTGATAGGCTGCCAGCACTGGTTGCTATAGCTACAGACCTGTTCAGTCTCTCCTGATAGGCAGCCAGTACTGGTCACTATAGCTACAGACCTGGTGTCCTAGGCTGCTCATCACTGCAGGCCAATATTAGAAGCCAGTAAATTGAAAAATGAGACAGAGAAAACAGGACTGAGGTATGATGAGTGCATGTAGTGAGACAACCCCTTTAAGCCTGGATGTCCCCTTTGAGATGATCGCTCATTCTGGGAGCTGCAGAGGTCGTGGTTTTCAGGGTGGCAGCTGGGGCACAAAATAATTTATTGTGTTTTAAGCGACTTGAACACAATGCCAGCGTGACATGAATCCGCTCAGGCGGCACGGTCCCGGTCACATCTATCATTACAACATAGGATGGATCAATGTATAAATCACCTGCAAGATTAACATGAATAGATATCCTGCTGCCGACAGGGAGGTACGAGCTTCTCTGCGCCTCAGCAATGTCTGCAGTACCTAATGCATTCACAAATTCAATCCACATTTAAAGGGGTTCACTGCTGTTGCCTCTGGCGAGACCCAAGCTATAGTCTCTACAGCAGGCCTGCAAAACTGGGCTGGACCACCCCCAAACTGAGCGGTACTGTTCATTTTGGGGTGGTCAGCACAAATTCCCTTTGGTGGGCTGCCTGTGGTCTGTTGTGCAGGCCTGCTCCATTATTCCCTATGTGAGTACTGATGTACCTGCACACCCGAGACGTGTCCTGGGGAGCATCAGTGGCTCATTTCAGACTCAGAAGTGGAGAACCCCTTTAAATCTTACTGTAATAAGTGAAATGATATCACTGGGCAATGAAGGCTGGAGAATTTGTGCTGAGTAACCGTGTTATTTCACACTGTGTGCTCCTGGGTGTCCGCAGGAGGAGCAGGCTCTGTAGCTTCGGGGGATCTTGGAGAGGCGGCTGCTGCATTGTGTGACCTGGAGACGGAGCGGGCCGATGAGGTCGGTGTGTTCCCCCTGTCAAACAGAGACCTGGGATGTAATAGTCGTACACAAAACCGCAGAGCTGTGCTGTTGACACAGCTGTAAATTGTGCTAAGCTTCTGTCACCTGGACAGGTAGAGCGTCTGCTGTGTACAGTATGGAGGATTCAGCATAGAACACCTAGGACCCAACACAGGGGCAAATGTTATTACACACTCTATCTATCTATCTATCTATCTATCTATCTATCTATCTATCTATCTATCTATCTATCTATCTATCTCATATCTATCTATCTATCTATCTATCTATCTATCTATCTATCTCATATCTATCTATCTATCTCCTATCTATCTATCTATCTATCCAATTTATATGTATCTGTCTCATATCTATATATCTATCTATATCTATCTCTATTCATATCTATCTATATCTATCTATATCTATCTATCTCATATCTATCTATCTCATATCTCATATCTATCTATCTATCTATCTATCTATCATATCTATCTATCCTAATATCTATCTATCTTATCTATCTATCTATCTCATATCTGTCTATCTATCTAATCTATTTATCAATCATAATCTATCTAACATAATTTTTAAATTATTCTATAAATTCCAAGTATGATAATCTATGTCGTTTACTCATACTATCTTCATCTATCTACACTATTACTATCCATATTATTCTATCTATCAATCTACTTCTCAACTACTATCTCAATCTATCTACTATCTATCTATCTCTATCTATCTATCATCTCATATTATCTATCTCAACTATCTACTCATATCATCACTCATATCTACTAAATCATCTATCCATATCTATCCTATCTACTCAATCTATCATCTATTATCTATTATCATCTTTAACTATCTACTATCACTATCATCATCTACTCTTATCCATATCTATCTCATATTATCATCTCATATCTATCTCCTCAACTACTCTCTCAATCTATCTCTCTCATATCATCCCTCATATCTACTCTCTCATACTATCTCTCTCATATCTACTCATATCTATCTATCACCCTACTACCTATCCATACTATCTATCACTCATACTTCTATCGCATAACATCTCTATCTATCTATCTATCCTTCTTCACTTCTATCTCATATCTATCTCTCTCTATCTATCTCTCCATACACTCTCCATTCTATCCCATATCACTACTACTATCTCTCTCTCCAACTTCTACTCTATCTATCCATATCTATCTCATATCTATCTATCTATCTATCTATCCAATCTACCTATCCCTACTATCTATCTACTCAATCTTCTACGCATAACTATCTCTATATCTATCTTCTCATATCTTCATCTCTATCCAATCTATCTCTCTCATACATCTCTCTCATATCTTCTCCTCATTCACTCAATATCTACCCCTATCTATCCCATATCTCTATCACCAAATTGATAAAAAAATTATTTAAATTTTATCTACTTATAAAATTTTTTTATGCAAACAAAAATGTCTAGTCTAAAACATAACTTTTAATTTAGTTCTATAAAAATATAGGTCCAAAAGTATAGATAATATATGTCTGTTTAAGAACAATTATTACTTCATAATTACTAATGCACATTAGACCCCGGAGTCGATTATTAAGCTGTTATCAATCGACTTGAGGCCTTAACAACTATTAGCGACTTCACAACACAGTAAGTTATATGCCCCCCAGTGTAGGTTATAGGGTGCCCCAATAAAATATATGTTCCCCAGTAGGTGGCTATATAGTTTATATGTCTCCCAATAGGTAGGTGTATAAGTTATATGTACCCAAGTAGGTATATAGGCAGGTTATAGGTCCCCCAGCATGTATATAGGTAGCTTATATGTCCCCCAGCACTGTATAGGTAGCTTATTTGCCCCCCAACACTATATAGATAGTTTGTAGGTTCCCCTGTACTGGATAGGTAGCTTATATGTTCCCCAGAGCTATACAGGTAGCTTATAGGTTCCACTGCACTGTATAGGTAGATTATAGGTCCTCCAGCATATATACAGGTAGCTTATAGGTTCCACTGCACTGTATAGGTAGATTATAGGTCCTCCAGCATATATACAGGTAGCTTATAGGTTCCACTGCACTGTATAGGTAAATTATAGGTCCTCCAGCATAGATATAGGTAGCTTATAGGTTCCACTGCACTGTAGGTAGCTTATAGGGTTTCCCCGCTATATTATATATATATATATATATATATATATTTTATTATATATATATATAATAGTGCTATGGTTCCTCTGATATTAGGGTTAATTAAAAATAAAAACTAACAGTACTCACCTTTCCCCGCTCCCTGACGCTGTTGCTGTTCCCGATCTTCCTTCAAAGGCGGCATGACGTCACCACAACACTCACGCCGCCTGTGTACTCCGGTGAGCCTGCTTGCAGCTCACCAGAGTACTCTGCGGAGCGGAGATATGCACTCCGCAGAAGCCTGTAACTGTATGTGCGTCCGGATGACGCACATACAGTTAGTCCCAGCGCCGCTGCTATCGCCAAGGTCCTAAGCCGAAACCTTAATGATCGGTATTGACTTAGGACCCTAACGGCAGGGGATGGCGGCGGCGCCAGGGACGAATGTACATATAATAAACCAGGTATATGAATTCAAACATATTTAATATGGAATGAAAGGTGCACCTAGAAGGGGGCCACTCTGTATGATGGAGATTGGCCTCATGGAGAACACGGTAGATTATATATCGGACATTTGTTAAATCACTGTGTTCCATATCCTTCAGCCAATACATCTTTAAGTTACTTATTGTTTCTCTGATGAACCCCTGTCTTGAAGGGTGAAACGCGTCAGGATAGGAACATCTCATGCACTTTTTTAAGGCCAATTTGAGGGTGAGCCGTTGTTTGAGTGGAGCCGCCCGTTTTGGGGCGATTTCCCCACTATGAGGAAGGGGACATTAAGGGAGAGTATAACATTACAGTGTCCCCATCCTAATATTTCCACCTATTATTGATTTTTGATTCATCAGCATGATGGCGTACAGTCGGCCCATCTGAACATTTGGAATTTGGAGAACTTGATTGATGGACTTCTAATAGCAAGTTTACCACAGGCGCCTTTCATTCCGGTCTAAATCTATCCTGAATTCATGTAGCCGGTTTATTATATGTGCATTAGTAATTATGAAGTAATAATTGTTCTTAAACAGACATATATATATATATATATTATCCTTTTGGACTTATATTTTTATATAACTAAATTAAAAGTTATGTTTTAGAGTACAAATTTTTGTTTGCAGCAAAAGTTCTAAAATTCTGATCAAATATTTCATAGATTATTGGAACCTGTTGTTTTAACATCTATTTATCTCATATCTATCTATTTATCGACCGATCTCATATCATTCAAAGGGGTGTGACATATCGCTAGGATATGTCATCTGGTAGGTGCGGGTTACACCCCTGGATTCTGCACCTATCTCTGGAACATGCCCCCGAAAGTCTCAGCGAGAGTGGAGTACTGAATGCACTTCCATATGCTTCATTCTGTTCTATGGGAGTTCTGAGTACAGCCGAACACAGCGCTCCCCTGTACTGGGAACTCCCATAGAACAGAATGGAGAGAACACAGCGCTCCCCTGTACTGGGAACTCCCATAGAACAGAATGGAGAGAACACAGCGCTCCCCTGGACTGGGAACTCCCATAAACAGAATGGAGAGAACACAGCGCTCCCTGTACTGGAACTCCCATAGAACAGAATGGAAGAGAACAACAGCCTCCCCTGTACTGGGAACTCCCATTAAACAAAATGGAGAAACACAGCGCTCCCCTGTACTGGAACTCCCAATAAACAAAATGGAGAACACAGCGCTCCCCTGTACTGGGAAACCCCTTAGAACAGAATGGAGAAACACGGGTGCTCCCCTTGGTAACCCCTTTGGGGAAAAAAACCCTCCCCATAGGGAACAGAATGGAGAACACAGCGCTCCCCTGTACTGGAAACTCCCACAGAAAAAAATGGAAACACAGCGCTCTCCTTTACTGGGAACTCTCATGAAAAGGGGAAAAAGTGTAGGACCCAGAATGGAGAACACAGCGCCCCTTACAGGGAACCCCATAAAACAGAAGGGAGAACACAGCGCCCCCTGTACTGGGAACTCCCATAGAACAGAATGGAGAACACAGCGCTCTCCTTGTACGGGGAACTCCCAAAGAACAGAATGGAGAACACAGGCTCTCCTTACTGGAACTCCAAGAACAAAATGGAGAACACAGGCTCCTCTTACTGGGAACCCCAAATAGAACAGAATGGAGAACACAGCGCTCCCTGTACTGGGAACCCCCAAATAGAACAGAATGGAAAACACAGGCTCTCCTGTACGGGGAACTCCCATAAAACAGAATGATAAACACAGCGCCCCCTTTACTGGAACTCCCATAGAACAGAATGGAGAGAACACAGCACTCCCCTGTACTGGGAACTCCCATATAACAGAATGGAGAACACTGCGCTCCCCTGTACTGGAAACTCCCATAGAACAGAATGGAGAACACAGCGCTCCCCTGTACTTGGAACTCCCATAGAGGAGAATGGCGAACACAGCGCTCTCCTGTACTGGAAACTCCCAGCGAACAAACTGGAGAACACAGCGCTCGCCTATACTGGGAACTCCCATAGAACAGAATGGAGAACACAGCGCTCTCCTGTACTGGAAACTCCCACAGAACAAAATGGAGAACACAGCGCTCTCCTATACTAGGAACTCACATAGAACAGAATTGAGAACACAGCGCTCCTCTGTACTGGGAACTCCCATAGAACAGAATGGAGAACACAGCGCTCTCCTGTACTGGGAACTCCCATAAAACAGAATGGAGAACACAGCGCTCCCCTGTACTGGGAACTCCCATAGAACGAATGGAGAGAAAAACAGCACTCCCCTTTACTGGATTCTCTCATAAAAACAGAATGGAGAACACAGCGCTCACCCGTACTCGGAACTCTCATAGAACAGAATGGAGAACGCCCCCACCCCACGAAAGCCGCTCCCCCCTGTACTGGGAACTCCCATAGAACAGAATGGAGAGAACACAGCGTCCCCTGTACGGGGAACCTACCATAGAACGGGAATGGAGAACACGCGCTCCCGTACTGGGAACTCCCATAGAACACAATGGAGAGTTGTGTGCAAGTGCAACTGGTTCTACACTATGAGCTGAGACTTTCTGGGGCATGTTCCAGAGAAAGGTGCAGAATCTGGGGGTGGAACCTGCACCTACCAGACTTTGATGTTATATCCTAACGATACACCCCTTCAAGTCCCATCATTTCTGTATGCCTCATTGGCGTTAATGGAGGATGACCACACATATGTGGTAACTTTACCAGAAACTGAGCCTCCATGTTCTGTAGATGGTTGACGTCCCACTGGTCAACCTTACCGATGCTTTACAGGTAGGTGACCTCACTACTACCAGCCCCTGTTGAAGTACCTGGGGGTCGCAGGTGGCAGAGCAATGACACGAGGGCGGGTGGTGAGGACGACTTCTCCGCGGTTGGCTTCAGTCATAATGTTCTGCAATGTGTTCTCCAGTATGGCCTCTACGAGTTGGCTGAACAGTGGTGTCCTGGAAGAGAGAGTGAGCGTCAGCCATTTGGATCCCCTGCACTGCATGTAGCATTGAACGTGAAGGTTAAATATCTTGTCTTGTTCATGGTTCCTAGTTCCTACACCATGGTGCTCTATGCTCCACATCCAAACACCTACTAGCTTTGGTGGTCTTTGATGGGGATCACTTCTGTGTGGGGGCAATGGCCGCTATCCATGCACCACAAATGATGCTTTCAGTGGTTGTCAACCCCCATCCAAAGTGTCACCATTTTGTCTATACTGACGCTGTCCAATCATTGCTGACAGCGCCCGGTTGTCCAGTAGGGAAATACCGTGTTTCCCCAAAAATAAGATGGGTTAGGGCTTATTCTCAGGGGATGTCTGATTTCCTTGTTCCTGTATTTACCATTACATACGGGACTGTACCGCAGTAAATGGTGGAGGTCAAATCACCGAGAAGAGCAGGCACCCCCAAAAGAATCACACTCACCAGACCCCCTTAGGCTATGTCTACACAGCAGAGGTTTACTGTTGGATTTTCTGCACTTTAGTATTTTGAAACCACTGAAAATCTGACGTAAAAACGTCCACATAGACTTTACTACAAAAAAAACGAGCTGTAGACTACACAGGTCATTTCTTTTCTGCTCGTTTTTGGAGTCCAGCAGAAAATTTACTATTGCAGTCTATGTAAACCGTCGGACGGTTTTTCGGCGTTTTTGTTGGCGCAGTTTTTGGATGGTTCTGCTGAAAAAATGCCCAGGTGTTTAAACAAGGTTTATGAATTTTTCATACATTAAAAACTGCCCAAAAACCTCAACAAAAAAATAAAAACCACCCAAAAAACTGGTCGGAAACCCAGCTGCTTTGGGTGAAAAACTGACAAAATTCTGAGGTTCAAAGCAGTTTTTAGGTTTTGGTTTTCAATGAGCTTTTTTGTCCTGTGCTCTGCAGACGGAGCCTTAGACCTAAAACAATTAGGGTATGTTCACACGGCGTAATTGCGGCGCTGATTAGTGCGTATTCCCAAAGCATGGGGGGTCGGCAGCCCGCCGGCCCCATTGACAGTCATTACTCGCGGCACGTAATCGCCGCGAACAATTGACATGTCACTTATCTCCCCGTGTGTACAATATGATTGTATTGTACGCGCGCGGAGGGACGACACTTAATCCATAGTTCTCTATGAGAGCTATGGATTACCGTAATTGCGGCGCGCATTTTGCCACGTATAATGCGCAATACGCAGCGAAATGCACGCAAAAATAAGCCGTGTTGATGGTGGATGGACTCACACACAGGTCGGAGTCACTCCTGTCAAAGGCGCTGGGATCTCAAATAAAGGAAACCTATGCTGACGCCCTTGGTATCGTGTGTTGGAATACTTGAAGAGGAGGGGAGACTACCTCCATTTGGCGGTCTGTTGCACTAAGTTGATTCGGTAGAAACATTTTTAAGGACTACTGTGCTGTCCAAAAATATTGATTGATGTCGTGTCAAATGTGCGTCACTGTGAGGTCCCTTGCCGTTCCGCTGAAGCCAAATGTAGCAGGTGGCTCCCCTTGGTGACCGGAAGCAGCCGCCTTGGTCAGACTTGGGAGTGAAGTGATGCCAGCGCGACTACCCGATCTGTGTAAGAGAGCCCGGCACTACCCAACCCTTAGGGATGTTCAAAAACGTTAACGCTTAAAGGGTTTTGGGTTTTCCGTAAACGCCCTGAAGTATCAAATTTTGAAGGCGTTTATAACCGGGCGAGTTTCACTGTCACGGCATCAAATAATACCAGTTCTCCAAAAGGAAATATGTAAAATTACAGCTCTTCTTTTCCCTTTCCCGAGCCCCGGAAAACCTTATCGTGTGTGAACTACAACGAGGTTGTACATAGGAATCAATTAAATGAACTGAGGGTGTTTTGGATGCTGTTTTGGGCGCGGAAACAGTCAAAAAATCGCATCCAAAACAGAGGCCAAATAAGCCGTGTGAACATACCCTTATTGTTGTGGTGTCTTTCCAGTATGGTTCTTTTTTGGGTGTCTGCTTTTCTTGATGAAGGGTGTACTGCATCTGTCCTGCTGTATTCTATCTTCTTTTGTACATGTATAGCTGCCTGGACACTTTTTTTTAATGAACTGTAACTAGGGCTTATTTTTGGAGTAGGACTTATATTTTAAAGGATTTTTCTCACTACAATGATTAGTTATGAACAAGTAAATGAAGACTTTTCCTAAATACATTGTTTTAAATACATTGCCCTGGTCAGGAGATAAGAGATATTGTATCTGCTCTGAGTGCACACAAGTGTCTTTAGGTTTCTGTCCATATCTACCTTTCTGATTAGTCAGAGAGCAGGGAGTGACATCACCATGGTCAGACAGATCAGAGTCTTTATCTTTAACAAGATTAGCTTTATTATCTTATAAGCACTTTTATTCCCTCCTTTGTTTACTACAGATTAAATCTCCTGCACTAATGGCACTGTAATACTCAGCTAGTTAAAAAAGAGCTAAATATGCTAACCACTGCTATAGAACCACCCACATTCTGAATAAGCAGAGTGAATCTGATATTGTCTGTGAAACAGCGTGGTGAGAAAACCCCTTTAAGCACATTGCAAAAATCCTGAGAAATCATGCTTGGGCTTATTTTTGGTGAAACATGGTAATAGCACTCCGTTTTCAAAATATTCATAAATTTCCTGGAGGAATAAAAGAGGAAGGACACAACAAACGAAAGAAAACACGCTCCAGGATGACTACCCTTGGAGAATGCCAGTATTTACTAAGCCAGACATGTGGGGAGAGTGACGCGTCCTCTATCAATACACTTGTTAAACACTGTCCACATCCGTGCCGGAGGTTCTGTCCGGAGCCCCCATCCAGGGCCGGGACGACGGGTAGGCCAAGGTAGGCGAGTACCGCCTAGGGCGCTACCTCAGCCTATCCTAAGGGGCGCCGTCAGGCCCCACCCACGCCGGGCGTCCAGGCCGCTGCGGGGCCTGAAGCGCTCGGCCGGTCCTCTGTGACCCGCCTTCTGCGGAGCAAGAGCAAGCGGCTCCCTGCCCCGCAGACAGTGTTCGGGCCCCGCGTCCCCGAGGATCCTGGAACCTCCGGTGAGCTGCAGGGCCAAACACAGCGGCGCCGCCATGTCCTCATAGCGCTGAGGACCCGCCGCGGCCCGTGCGCCTCAGGCGGCAGCGTCGCAATGACGTATGTCATCGCGACGCTGCCTCTCCTCGGGCGCACAGCGCGTCATTGGGCCGTGCGCCGAGGAGCTGCCGAAGAAGCGGCGCGGCTTAAGAGGACAAAGAGGAGCGCGCGGCGCCCGGAATCTGGGTAAGTATTAATGTTGTTGTTTTTAAGTGCCTGCCTGTGGCCCCCAAAAGCCTGCCTGAGCCCATCAATGGCCTGCCTGCGGCCCCACTATAATGCCTGCCTGTGGGCCGCCCTATATCCTGCATGTTGGCCCCCACAAAGCCTGCCTGCGGCCCCCTAAAAGCCTGCCTGCGACCCCAATAAAATGCCTGCCTGTGGCCCCCTATAATGCCTGCCTGCTGCCCACCTTAATGCCTGCCTGTGGCCACTCTATAATCCTGCCGTTGGCCCCCCATATCTGCCTGTGGCCCCCCATGCAGCACGCCTGCCTGTGGCCCCCTATATCCTGCCTGTGGCCCCTATAAGCCTGCCTGCGGCCCCCTATAAGCCTGCCTGCGCCACCCTAAATTCTGCTTGTGGCCCCCCATACGCCTGCCTGTGGCCCCCTATATCCTGCCTGTGGCCCCCTAATGCCTGCCTGCGGCCCCCTATAAAACCTGCCTGCGGCCCCCCTATAATGCCTGCCTGGTGCCCCTATATTGCCTGCCTGGTGCCCCGCCCATAGCCTGCCTGAGCCCGCCATAAACGCCTGCCTGAGGTCCCATACGCCTGCCTGTTGGCCCCATACCGCCTGCTTGGCCCCATACGCCTGCCTGAGGCCCCTTACCCTGTCTGTGGTTCCATACGGCCTGCCTGAGCCCCCATAAGCAAACGGCTGCCTGTGGCCCATATGCCTGCCTGTGGCCCCCGTACGCTGCCTGAGCCCCTGAACGGCTGTCCATGGCCCCTATATCCTGCCTGTGGCCCCCATACGCCTGCAGGTGCCCGCCCATCACGCCTGCCTGGTGCCCCCATAGTAACGCCTGCCTGAGGTCCCATACACCTGCCTTTGGATCCATATCGCCTGCCTGTGGGCTCCATAATACGCCTTCCTGTGGCCCGCCAATACGCCTGCCCTGTGCCCCGTGTAATACGGCTTGCCTGTTGCCCCATATGCCTGCCATGCCCCCATACAACCTGCCTGGTGCCCCCATGACGCCTGCCTGAGCCCCCATAGAAGGCGCCTGCCTGTGGCCCCCATACGCCTGCCCTGTGGCCCCCCATACCAAACGCCTGCCAAAGCCCCATAACCCTGCCTGAAGGTCCCATAACGTCCTTGCCTGTGGCCCCATACGCCTGCCTGAGCCCCCATACGCCTGCCTGTACCCCCATACGCCTGCCTGAACCCCTACCTATATATATGACTGAGACCATAGCTATATACCTGCCAAGTGCTCCCTATTATTTATATAACCTCCCTGTCTAAGTGGAAATATCTATATACCTTCCCTGACTGAGAGGGATATCTATATTACCTGTCAGACTAAGGGACTTATATACCTATAACAAAGGAGTTGCTGGAAATGTGAGGAATCCAAGATATTTGTGTCCAAATCCTCAGGGACGAGTCTTGCCGGGAGGCAATCAGCATAAGTGTGAACCGGTATGGAGAAAAAATGGAAAAGAGAACGACGCTGATCAAAAAGGACGTCTCCGGTGAGTACTAAATGTTAACCTGCAGTGGTAATCACTTATAATATTTCTGCGAGCCTACATACCAACTAAGTATCAACCACTATCTGGTCACTGATGGCGGTGGTATATGTAATCAGATGCCTGTGTACAGCTGATGGTCCACAAGGGGGTTGCGTTTCGTGGGTCATGGTCTGGCAGGAATTATTTGAGCCTTAATTAGTAAATAGTTTTTGGGTCTTGGTTTTGTAGGAGTGTTTTAGTAACAATCATTCGTCTGGTAGATTTGCTCCATGTATCGAGGATTATTTGGTGACAAGTTATTTAGGGGTAGTTGCACTGTCATACCGGAGCGGAGCGATTTTGAAAATGGCAAATTTGTCCAGCGGCTGAATTTCATTGTGCATTGACCTGCTGAGGAGATTGACGGGAGCTAAGTGGAATGTGCAGAAAATAGTGACAGGACCTTGCGCAGGGGTGAGAGTAATTTAGTGTGTGTGTGTGTGTGTGGGGGGGAGGGTGGGGTGGGGGTATTTTTTTGAGAGAGCGAGGGGAGGGATGGGGGGGGGTGGGGGGGGGGGGGGGGGGGGGGGGGGGTGGGGGGGGCGCCATTGGCTGTACTCGCCTAGGGCACCAAGATGCCTTGTCCCGGCCCTGCCCCCATCACAAATTCTGTCAGAAATGACGAAAAACATAGCACAACAAGCTGCACAATTGTTTCCATGAAAATAATAGACATTGTGCCGGAAACCCGATGGGCCCATTATGTTACAGTTAACGAGGTCCGTCAGGCACCATCGCTGTCCAAATGCAAACTCCAACTCAGATGTGAACCGGCCCCTAGAAAGATCTATGATCTGTGTGTTTCGTGTTTGATCAATCTCTGCGGAAACCAAGGCAGTGAGTGTTCAATTTCCCTGCAGCGCCACCACAGGAGAAAAGAATCATTACACGTTGTCCATTCATATGAATGAGTTGTGAGTCTAATGCAGGACAGGACGGGTCCTCCAGAGAGGAAGACGCTCTTTGGAACCGCCCTCCACTGTAACCAAGAGAAGAGAACCCCCTTTTTTTGAAGGGAACCCGTCACACTGAACATGATCTGCCAGGATGCTATTACAGAGCAGGAAGAGCTGAGCAGATTAATATGCAGCGCGTGAAATAAGTATTAAACACGTCACCAATCTTCTAAGTAAATCTATTCCTAAAGTTGCTATTGACATGAAATTATCTCCAGATGTCGGTTACAACCCATCCGATCCACACAGGCAAAGAAATTAAACCACAGATGCCTATAAGGCTATGTTCACACGGCTTATTTTGGAACGTATTTCAGCCCGTAATTTGCGGCGTACTGCGCGAATTACAGGCTGAAATACGCCCTGGTCATTATGGTAATCCATAGTTCTCTATGAGAACTGTGGATTAACGTCTCCTCCTCCCCCGCGACCGGCACAATACGCGAGCGGGGAGAAAGTGACATGCTACTTATTCACAACGTATACGCGCCGTGGATAATGCATGTCTATGGGGCCGGCCCCCGCTCCACCCCCGTAAACACAGCGTAACTGCGGGGCGAAATACGCCCCGCAATTAAGCCGTGTGAACATAGCCTAAATGTGTAATAATGAGAGATGACACAAGGAATAAGTATTGAACGCGCTTACTGAAATGTATTCAATACTTGGTACAGAAGCTTTTGTTGGTGATGATGCCTCCTGTATGGAGTCACCTGCATTGCTCAGAGGGGATCACAGCCCTTTCATCCACACAAACTCTCTTCACATCCGTGGGCTCCTTCTATGATCTCTGAGCTTCAGTTCCTTCCATAGATTTTCTATTGGATGCAGCTCTGGTGATCGGTTCGGCCATCCCAGCAGCTTTATTTTCTCTCATTGACACCAATTATGTGTTTCCTTGGCCGGGTGTTTGGAATCATTGGGTGACATATATGATATTTGCCATTTAAATGCCAATTTTTTTGCGCAAAATATTAGTATAGAATGAGCCTGTTTTATGAACCTGCTCTACTGCGGATCATAAATCAGGTGCATACTAGTGCATAAACGTCAAGTCTGGCTCAGGTAAACCACTTTGAAAGTGCTCTACCTGTTCCAGCAGTAATGCGCCTGGATTTGCCGTAACTTGAAGCTATAAATCTATAGCTTCGTATGGTTCTAGTGCGCCCCACCTCCCACATGCTCCCCCGATCTCAGGTCACGGGTGCTTTGTAATGCGCCTGATAATGGCGTCCGGGAGCTTTTAAACTACAGCGAATGGGGGTGCGCCGGATATCGGGCTGAAAAGACGCCAGACTTCTGGTGCTAATATTTCCACCCTCGTTTCATCTCCGTCCTCCTGGTTTTTGGCAGCAGATTTGTATCAGGAATGTCTTGCTACATTTATCCGTTCATCCTTCCTTCAGTTATATGAAGTTTGCCAGGACCGTCTGCTGCAGCCCCCACCATGATGTTCCCACCTCCACACTGCACTGTTGGGGTTTTTGGGGTGATATGCGGCACCTTTTGGCCTCCAAACATGATTTTATGGTATCCAAAGAGTTCAATTTTGGGCTCCTCTGCCCGGACTATATTCACAGGCTTGTCTAAATGTTGTTGAGCAAACTTTAAAGGTTTTGGGGGACATGTACGAAAACTGTCCTGTCTAAGACTTTCTTTGTTACCCACAGCAACCAATAAGAGCTCAGCTTTAAAGGGGTTGTCTAACTACAAGGATTGCTGCTTTTTATGTTAAGGATCTTGCAAAAACAAGTCACTTTTGTAATATAGATCCATTAACATGGTCCTACCTATTCCTAGATATCCCCTCTGTATTGCTGCATCAGCTCTCAGGCTGCTATAGCTACAGACCTGTTCAATCTCTCCTGATAGGCTGCCATCACTGGTTTGCTAAAGCTACAGACCTGTGTCTCTCTCTCGTGATCGGCTGGCTGCACTGATTGCTATAGCTACAGACCTGTTTACTCTCTCATGATAGGCTGTCAGTGCTGGTTGCTATAGCTACACACCTGTTTGATCTCTCTTGATAGGCTGCCAGGACTGGTTGCTATAGCTATAGACCTGTTCCATCTCTCCTGATAGGCTGCCAGCACTGAGTGCTAAAGCTACAGACCCTGTTTTACCTCTCATGATAGGCTGTCAGTGCCGGGTTGCTATACTACACACCTGTTTGATCTCTTCCTGATAGGCTGCCATCACTGTGTTTCTATAGTTTACAGACCTGTTTACTCTCTCATGATCGGCCTGCCAGCACTGGTTGCTATAGCTACAGACCTGTTTCCACAATCATGAATCCTGCTTGCCAGGACCTGGCTGCTATAGCTACAGACCTGTTTTGATCTCCTCCTGGTAGGGCGCCAGCACTGGCTGCTATAGCTTCAGACATAGCGAAGCCATATACAGCCCCTGAATCAAAATGAAAAACCAAGAAAACAGGACTGAGGTAAGATGAATCAATGTAGTGAGACAATCCCTTAAAGCTTTTCAGAGCACTATATGAATTGAAAGGGTAGCGCTGGTTGGTTGCTATGAGCTCTGATTGGTTGTTGTACGCGCCGCAATACACCGGGTGTTTTAGAAGCTAAAGCACGGGGGGCAGATGCTTTTGGCCCCATTTACTCCTATTACCCCCCGACGCGTAAAAGCCGGGAGGACCTGACTTGTCACTTCTTTCATCCGACGTTCAATACGGGAAGATGGAGGTAATTCATAGCCCTCTATGAGAGCCATTAATTACCGCAACTGCAGGGCACATTTCGGGCGTACTGCATCGCAATTATGTGCCAAAATACGCCCCGCAATTACCCCGTGTGAGCGTCCCCTAACTCAGAATTCCCTAACCCAGTGCATGAAAATTGATTTCTACACTAAAAACTCCTGTAAGCCAGATCCAGCCTTGTGCTACCACAGTGAATGGTGATTAACGGTGACGTTCAGCTCCACTGGAATCGACCTCATTCTGCAGGCGCAGGTTTTCCAAAATCTATGATATCAATAAACGGCTGCAGAGGACAGAGCACAAAACGAGAGCGCAACATTAGCAATGGCGATCAGATACCGGCAGAGGCTGAGGCACCGGGCCTGGAGCTGCCCATGATCAGTCCTGCTTTCTGTACTATATATATATTTTTCTATGCATGGCAAGAAAAATCTGAACCGGTGCCCGTCTGTAGTTGATGATGAGGTTTGCGCACATATCAGGAGGAATTTTGCTCCATTCCCTCTTTGTAGATCACTCAAATCATTGAGATTTTGAGCGCGTCACTCACTTGGCAACACGGAGCTTCAACTCCCTCCATAAGTTTTCTATGGGATTAAGTCTGGAGACAGCTAGGCCACTCCATGACCTTAATGTGCTTCTTTTTGAAGCCACTCTTTGTTGTTCTGGCTGTATGTTTTGGGTCATTGTCTTGCTGGAAGACCCAGCCACCACCCATTTTTAATGTCCTGGCGAGGGAAGGATTTTGTCACTCAGGATTTTACGGTACATGGCTTCCATCCATTCTGCCATTGATGTGGTGAAGGTAGTCCTGTGCCCTTAGCAGAGAAGCACCTGACGAAAACATTTAAGTTTCCCCCGATCCAAGCCTCCAAGGCTTGACAGTGGGGACGGTGTTCTTTGGTCATAGGCAGAATTTTCTCTTCCTTCAAACACGGCGAGTTGAGTTTAATGCCAAAGAGCTCAATTTTTTGTCTCATCCTGACCCCAGCACCTTCTCCAATCACTCAACAGAATCACCAGGTGTTCAATTGGGCAAGTATCAGACGGGCCTGCACATGCGCTTCTGAGTAAGGGACCTTGTGTGGCACTGCAGGATTTAAACCATTACGTCTGTAATGTTTTATCAATGATTTTCCTGGTGACTGTGGTCTCCACTGCATTGAGATCATTAACAAGTTTCCCCCCATGTAGTTTAGAGGCTGATCTCTCACCTTCCTCATGATCAGGATACCCACGAGGGAGATTCTGCGGGGCCCCAGATCGTGGCAATTGACAGTCATTTCTTATTTCTTCCCTTTCTTATTTTTTTCACCAACAGTTGTCCCCTTTCCCTCCCCGGGGTCTTACTTAGGTTTTGTAGCCCATTCCAGCTTTGTGAGCTCAGATCTTGCCCCCTGACATCCTTAAAAAGCTCCTTGGTCTTGCCCATGTTGTAGGGGTTAGAGTCGGGACTGATTAATTGAGTCTGTGGAAGGAGTCTTTTAGACGGGACTAAAAAAGCTTTGGTAATGCAGGTAACGAGTTGATTAGGACCTTTTAACGGTCTGTAGGACCCAGGACTCTTAATGGGTGGTAGGGATCAAATACTTATTTCTCTAAAAATGCAAAAAAATTTTTAATTTATACAATTTGGTTTTTTTTTGGATATTCTATCTCTCAATGTTAAAATTAACTCCCCTTTAAAAAATTATAGACTGTTCATGTCTTTGTCAGTGGGCAGATTTACACAATCAGCAAAGGAGCAAATACTTATTTCCTTCACTGTATATGGAGATGGGATCAGAAAAAGATTTTTCCCTTTATTTGTATATGAGGGGGTTGCTAATAGGATTGTGCTGTATTCCTGATACAAGGAGAAGGGATGAGTCCGGGGTTTGCCGAATTCTTTATATAAGGAGGTATGACAGGTCAAGTGCTTGCTGTATCTGTGATAGAACATGATGCTGGATCACGTCTTGCAGTGGATCAGCCTTTGACTGCCTCCTCTGTATGAGATGTGGTCTCTTAGTGCAGGGGGTCCCCCAATGATCTGTGCGCAGCTGTTATAGCCGCAGAGACCTCATTCCCTTGTAGCAGTGATGAGCACTATACAGACAGCTCATAACAGGGGGAGCTCTGATGGGGGGGGGGGGGGGGTCCTCTTATAATTTGCAGTGCTCTAAAATAGCATTTGGAGAGAACTTATAGATTTTAGACTTCAGCAGTCCCCAGTTTCATTAGAGGCGTCAGTGACAAACATCCTCCATCTAGGGTTAGATTTCAGGCTAAATATTTGGCTCGATGTACAGTAGAGAGCTGCTACGGCAATCTTTTGTCATGGCCTTCCCTTCCCTCGTACCCCTGTTATATCTGGTAATGGGGTGCGAGTTCTGCGGAGCCATATCCAGAACCTTACTGTACATCATGAATTTATTCTATTCTATATAATGACATAGCTGATTAAAGGGCTGTTCCCACCATCCAATCTGATGGTATGTTCATAAGAAATGTCATCAAAGTCTGACAGGTGCGGGTCCTACCTCTGGGCCCCACATTTTTTTTTATTCAATTGTATTTTATTGAATTTTTCAAAAGAGCAAACCCAAACATAGCATCTGTATAGACATTGAATAAGGCATATTACAAACATAATCGGTTCTGCCAATACATACATAGGATATATGACAGGAAGTCCGAACAATCTTAATCCGATTGAAGTCAAAAGTGTATTATATAACACAACATAGACTAGGGAAACACACGACAAGAAACACAAGGGGAAAGTCACCATCCAGTAAGTAAGGGAAACCAGCAGTGGGAGAGTGTTGCCTTAATTAGTCAAGTTCAAAAGTCCTGGAGAACTCTATAGAGCTCCCAAGGTCTCCAAATGGCGTCAAAAGCTTCTAACTCATCATTTCGTACAGCCGTTAGATATTCCATATCCCTGATTTCCCAAATACGCGAACACAAGGCCTCCTTGGATGGAGATGAGGTCTGCTTCCAGTATTTGGCAATTAAGCATTAGCGCCTCCTATATAAAAAAAAGCCTACCAAATTGCCGTCCCAGGGGGGGAAGGGGACGTTCAGAAGATAAGTCTGGGGGGTAAGGGGGGATCCATACCTGAGTGACCTCCAAGGTTAAGGCTTGAACCTTCTTCCAAAAAGGGACCACTAACCTACATCCCCAAAATATATGTGGAACATCCGCTCCCGGTTCCCCACACCTCCAACACACATCCGGGAATGACGAATTCAATCTGTGCAACAAGGAAGGCGTATGATACCAATACATCAGCAATTTAAACAGATTTTCTTTATTCTGTATAGAAATGGATGAGCGGGCTGCTTGCCGCCAAACACTCTGCCAATCCTCCCTGGATAACGGTGACCCCAAAAAATCCTCCCATTTAGACATACACTCACCGGCCACTTTATTAGGTACACCTGTCCAACTGCTCGTTAACACTTAATTTCTAATCATCCAATCACATGGCGGCAACTCAGTGCATTTAGGCATGTAAAACATGGTCAAGACAATCTCCTGCAGTTCCAACCGAGCATCAGTATGGGGAAGAGAAAGGTGATTTGAGTGCCTTTGAACGTGGCATGGGTTTTTGGTGCCAAAGGGCTGGTCTGAGTATTTCAGAAACTGCTGATCTCCCGGATTTTCACGCACAACCATCTCTAGGGTTTACAGAGAATGGTCCGAAAAAGAAAAAACATCCAGTGAGCGGCAGTCCTGTGGGCGGAAATGCCTTGTTGATGCCGATAGAAAGGCAACAGTGACTCAAAAAGCCACCCGTTACAACCAAGGTAGGCAGAAGAGCATCTCTGAACGCACAGTTTCGGCGAAAATTTGGGCAGATGGGCTACAGCAGCAGAAGACCACAACCGGGTGCCACTCCTTTCAGCTAAGAACAGGAAACCGAGGCTCCAATTTGCCCAAGCTCATCGAAATTGGACAGTAGAAGATTGGAAAAACGTTGCCTGGTCTGATGAGTCTCGATTTCTGCTGCGCATTCGGATGGTAGGGTCAGAATTGGCGTCAACAACATAAAAGCATGGATCCATCCTGCCTTGTATCAAGGGTTCAGGCTGGTGGTGGTGGTGTCATGGTGTGGGGAATATTTTTCTTGGCACTTTTTGGGGCCCCCTTGGGTACCAATTTAGCATCGTTGCAACACCTTGTTGAATCTATGCCACGAAGAATTGAGGCAGTTCTGAAGGCAAAAGGGGGTCCAACCCGTTACTAGCATGGTGTACCTAATAAAGTGGCCGGTGAGTGTATATGGATGTCGTATCAGGGATTCTTGAACTGGGGAAATCAGGATCTGGTATATTGTCGATATCAGCCCTCTCGTTGACGTGCCCAAGCGACAAAGCTGTTCAAAAACAGATGGTTTTGAGACTTTATCAGACCTTAAGACAGAGCGTATATAATATTTGATCTGCAAGTACGAAAAAAGACTCGCAGATGGGAGCTCAAACTTAGACTGTAGTTCCGTAAAGGGTCTCAATTCCAGCGTGCGGGGATCAACTACATCTGCAAATCGAAAAAGTTGATTTGCGAACCAAGGCCTCCATCTAGCATTCATCCCCTCCTTCTGAAGTGATGGGTGAAATAGGAAGGATGTCATAGGGGATGCCTTCGAGCACAACGAGAACTTCCTATAACATCTCTGCCATATAGCCCTCGTCAGGGACATAGAGTTCAATAGTGGTTGCTCAATGTCAATTTTGGTAGTGGCCCATAGCAATGAGTTAGGGTGGACAGGAGCTATCCACAGCTTTTCTATCTCCATCCACCTAGTATAAGCGTATAGCGCTGACCAGGGAGGGATAGCTCTTAATTGTGCTGCCCAATAGTATTTAACCACATCCGGGACCGATAGTCCCCCATTCTGTTTTCCCGTTAACAAGATATCTCTGGATATCCTATGCCGACGGCGAGCCCATATAAAATGTATAAAATTCGCTTGTAAGGATCGTAAGGTCGCCATCGGCACAGGAATCGGGAGAGTTGGGCCCCACATTTATCTCAGGAACGGGCCCCTAAACTGTCGACTCCGAATGTAGAACCGGTAACGCTTGCACACGACTCTCTATTCTGTTCTATGGGAGTTCCTGATACAGGGGAGCGCTGTGTTCTCCATTCTGTTCTATGGTAGTTCCCAGTACAGGAGAGTGCTGTGTTCTCCATTCTGTTCTAGGGAGTTCCCAGTACAGGGGAGCGCTGTTTCTCCCTTTATTCTGTTCTATGGGGGTTCCCAGTACAGGGGAGCGCTGCATTCTCCATTCTGTCATATGGGAGTTCCCAGTACAGAGGAACGCTGTGTTCTCCATTCTGTTCTATGAGAGTTCCCAGTATAGGGGAGCGCGGTGTTCTCTCCATTCTGTTCTATGGGAGTTCCCAGTAAAGGGAGTGCTGTGTTCTCCCCTTCTGTTCTAGGGAAATTTACAGTACAGGGGAGCGCTGTGTTTTTCCATTCTGTTCTATGGGGTTCCCAGTACAGGGGGGCGCTGTGTTTCTCGATTCTGTTCTATTGGGAGTTCCAGTACAGGGGAGTGCTGTATTCTTTCCCTTTTGTTCTAAAGGGAGTTTAAAAGTACAGGGGAGCGCTGTGTTCTCCATTCTCCTCTATGGGAGTTCCCACTACAGGGGAGCGCTGTGTTCTCCATTCTCCTCTATGGGAGTTCCCAGTACAGGGAAGCGCTGTGTTCTCTCCATTCTGTTCTATGGGAGTTCCCAATACAGGGGAGCACTGTGTTCTCCGTTCTATGGGAGTTCCCAGTACAGGGGGGCGCGTGTTTCCTTTCCATCTGTTTCTGTGGGAGTTCCCAGCACAGGGGAGCGCTGTTTTCTCAGTTCTATTCTATGGGAGTTCCACGTTCAGGGGAGTGCTGTGTTCTCTCCATTCTGTTCTATGGGAGTTCCCAGTACAGGGGAGTGCTGCATTCTCCATTCTGTTATATAGGAGTTCCCAGTTAAGGGAGCGCTGCGTCCTCTCCATTCTGTTCTATGGGAGTTTCCCAGTACAGGGGAGCGCTGTGTTTTTCTCCATTCTGTTCTATGGGAGTTCCCAGAACAGGGGAGCGGTGTGTTCTCCTTTGTCTATGGGGAAATTCCCAGTACAGGGAGCGCTGCATTTTCCTTCTGTTCTATGGGGTTCCCAGTACAGGGAGTGCTGCTTTCTCCATTCGTTTTTGGGGAATTCCAGACAGGAGGTGCTGTTTTTCTCCTTCTGTTTATTGGGTTCACAGTACAGGGGAGGGCAAATGTGACCGGTTCTACATTGTGAGACAACACTTTTGAGGACCCGTTCCTGAGATAGGAGCAGGTCCCACCTCTGGGCTCTGCATCTATCAGACTTTGATGGCAAATCTCCTATCGATATGTTATCAAAGTGCAAGATGAAAACACCCCTTTAAGCCAAAAATACAGTTTATGGTTAAATAAAGAGATAATTACTGTAATTACTGCATAAAGAGAAAGGTTAACATTCAGGAGTGTGGGAAAGCTTTGGTGCCTCCCCTGTGGGAGCTGCAATATTTGCCATATTGGTAGTCACACAAACAGTTATTACTTAGCAGAACAACTTGACAGAGAAGATTCTAGAATTTACATTGACTTGTGAATTTTAAGAGAAATGTTGGATATAAATGAAATACACATATATACAAGACCTAATGAGGATTTAAACAGCGTCCAGTGCATTGGGCTCAGCCAATGACACACATGTATTTGTGATATGATGTTAGAGTGCCCCCTGGCGGTGAGGAATGAGCACTGGCTTGTTCTGACCTCCAAGAATTATCAGCGATTGAAGAGGTTTTTCCACTCTTCAAAATTCCTCCCGAGACCAGTTTGTATCCCGCTATGAGCCGGCCTCAGAGATCGGGGAGATGGAGCCTCCCCCCCCCATTCATGTCTATGGGAGTTCTGATT
This sequence comes from Phyllomedusa bahiana, assembly GCA_025379985.1. NCBI lineage: Eukaryota > Metazoa > Chordata > Amphibia > Anura > Hylidae > Phyllomedusa > Phyllomedusa bahiana. The sequence continues at coordinate 72,629 of JAODAL010016353.1, forward strand.
ACATTCGCTCAGTTAGATCCGAACTCCCACAGAAATGAATGGGGAAAATTGCGCAAACGCGGCCATCTCCCCGTTCTCGGAGGCCTATGAGCTGGCCCCTCTAAGAGTGGCCATATTCTATGGGACATATTTTAATGTGGAATTCATTGGACCTTATTTATGAAAACTGTCCTTGTTGCCCATAGAAACCAATCAGGGCTCACAGCAACCAATCAGAAATCAAGGCAACCAATCAGAGCTCATAGCAACCAATCAGAGCCAATGGCGACCAATCGGAACTCATAGCAACCAATCAAAGCCCATAGTGACCACTCTATATGAAATGAAAGCTGAGCTCCGATTTGTTGCTATGGACTGCGATTGGTTGCTGTGAGCTCTGATTGGTTGTTATGGGCTGTGATTGGTTGCTATGAGCACTGATTGGTTGCTGTGAGCTCTGATTGGTTGCTATGAGCTCAGATTGGTTGCTATGGGCTGTGATTGGTTGCTATGAGCTCTGACTTGTAGCTATGAGCTCTGATTAGTTGCTATAAGCTCTGAGTGGTTGCTATGGGCTCTGATTGGTTGCTATGGGCTCTGATTAGTCATCTGCCGCTTCTCTGCCCAGGCCTCCAACTTATCCAGATGCCTTTGTAATAACATATTATCCTCTATTGTGTTGATTACTTTACAGAGCTTAGTATCGTCTGCAAAGATCGATATTCTACTGTGCAATCCCTGTGTAAGATCATTAATGAAAATGTTAAAGAGGATAGGGACAATACTGACCCCTGTGGTGCCCACTAGTAACAGGGATTCAGTCAGAGTATGTACCGTTAATCACCACCCTTTGTTTTCTATCTCTGAGCCAGTTGCTTACCCACTTGCACACATTTTCCCACAGTCCAAGCATAGAATTCTCATTTTACTTACCCACCCCCAAAACAGTGTAAAAAATGACTAAAAAACACCCCTCATTATTTTTTATAGATTCTTATCTAATACTGCGTCGTAGTTCATATGACGCAGTTTTTACGTGTGTTTTACACACTAATTTTAAGTGGCGTCAATTCTTGAGCTGTTTTCCATGAGTAAAGGGCCCATAGGAAATAATGGAGCGCTTAAAAACCTTGCCCAACATCTTAGCTGAGAGCAGGGAGTAACGTCACCACGGGTCGGCACACAGGATGCCGGCAGCTGGAGAACAGAGTGTGTTATCTCTAACAAACAAAGGAGACTAAGTACTTTTTTACTTTGTGCTCTGAAGGTCTCTGCTCTATAGATACCGTGTTTCCCGAAAAATAAGACACCCCCGAAAGTAAGACATAGCAGAGATTTTGTTGAATTCCCGAATATAAGGCACCCCGAAAATAAGATATAGCAGAAATCATTGCTGCAGCTCCCCATACACAGGGCTGTCCCTAAGGGTGGGCAGAGAGAAAGGTAGGTTTGTTCCCAAGCCCCGCTCACCCCGAGAAGCAGCCCTGTGACATATTGTTGTAGAACCTGAGTGTTGAAGGACCTGTGGAGGGAGGTCATGTGATTGTGATGTCACCACAGGTCCCGAACATCCCAGGACAGGAGACAGTGTACAAGTAAGTGAGGGATGGAGGGGGAGAAAAGAGCAATGATACTGACTCACACACATATTACAGGATGGCTGATGGGGCATGCTGGAACTTCTAGTTCTACAAGTTCCAGCATGTCACATTTGTCATCCTTTGAGATAAGTCACTGCAGCTGCCATAAAATGTCCTTTACATCTATATATCCTATGGTCTGTGGCTCTAAACTTTAAGATATATATATATATATATATATATAATATATATATTATATATTATATATATATATATATATATATTATTTTATATATATATCTATATATCATAGCTGCCAACTTTTGAAAATGAAAAAGCCGCGGCAAAAATTTGCATGGACACGCCCATCTTGTCGGTATGCCACGCCCATTCAAAAAGCCACACCCACTCCACCTAACTGCATAACGGCTTTGGAAGAAAGCCAGGTAGATGCCCTTATAGCCAGGTAGTAACCCCCCATAAGCAGGTAGTTGCCCCTTACAGACAGGTAGATGCCCCCTTGTAGCCAAGTAGATGCCCCCTCTGTAGCCAGGTAGGTGCCCCCCTTTGTTAGCCAGGTAGGTGCCCCCCTTTGTTAGCCAGGTAGGTGCCCCCATTGTTGCCAGGTAGTGCCCCCATTGTTTGCCAGGTAGTGCCCCCATTGTTTGCCAGGTTGTGCCCCCTCTGTTGCCAGGTAGATGCCCCCTCTGTTGCCAGGTAGTGCCCTCAGTGTTTGCCAGGTAGTGCCCCCATTGTTGCCAGGTAGGGCCCCCCCCTGTTGCCAGGTAGATGTACCCTCTGTTGCATGGTAGTGCCCCCATTGTTGCCAGGTAGTGCCCCATTGTTGCCAGGTAGTGCCCCCTCTGTTGCCAGGTAGATGTCCCCTCTGTTGCCAGGTAGTGCCCCCATTGTTGCAGGCAGAGCCCCCATATAGCTAATAAAAATAAAATAATAAACTCCACTTACCTCACCAGGCTCCTGCAGCACGGCCGCTCCGGACGATCTCCTCAGCGGCGCTGGGGGAAGGGAGAGCAGCCGCGCGTCACTCCCCCGCAGCCGCGCGTCACTTCCCCTGCGCCGCTGACCAGTATGTGCGGCGCACACACTGTCGCCGGACATACAGGGGGGAGGAGGGAGGAGAGGAACAGTCCCTCCTGCCTCCACCCCGCACAGCGAGACTCCGGGCGGGTGAAGCGGGCGCAGCGGTCGCTTCACCCGCCTTTAGGAGCGGCCCGGCGGCGCAAGAGTAGCGCACTAGCGCTACTCTGTCGCCGCAGCCATTTAAAGAACCCCAACCCCAAAGGAATGCCAACTGCCCCGGGAGGGTGGGAGGGGACCCCAAATAGCGGGACCCCCCCGCCAAAAACGGGAGAGTTGGCATGTATGATAATATATATATATATATATATATATGTGTAACAAAAGGAAAAAGAGAGGGGGCGCACAATAGTGTGATAATGTAAAAAATTAATTAATAAAAGGAAGAAGTATAATACTTCTGAGGAAGCACGGGTTCACGTGCGAAACGCGTAAAGTCTTTTTAATATATTATGTCATGTTTTTAATCTTGCGAAGATAGTCTCTTTGCACTTTTAAGAATAAAGTTACAATTTTAGCCTTTAGCTCGGGCTTTATTTCATTTTATTTTGCACGTGCGCCGGGTCCCACTTTTTCTTTCCTGTATATATATATATATATATATATATACACACACACACACTAGTATAGCATGCTATAATTTATTTGTGGAAAAATAAGACATCCCCTGAAAATAAGACATAGTGCATCTTTAGGAGCAAAAATTACAAGATGCTGTCTTATTTTCGGGGAAACAGGGTAACATCTCCTGCTCTAATGTCAGTGCAATTAGAAAAGCTGTGAATACAGAGCTGATATGGTCATCACTGCTATAGAACCACCCACAGCTTGACCTGGGAAAGTAAGGAATCATCAATGGTGCACTACGTTGTTAGTAAAAGGCCAAGATGTCATTTGAGGTTGCATAAAATTCAGCCCCTTCCACCTCTGTAGCACAGAGTTTCCTAACCTGGAGGGTGGCTCGGGGGCCTGGTAGGATTGGCACTGCTGCAGCGGCGCCTGTGACCTGCTGCGCAGAGCGATATCGAGCACCGGAGTTCTAAATCCTTGTGCTGATGCCGCCCCTGTCAAGTGCTGGTTGCATGTTCTGGGGAAAGTGGAGAACTAGTCTTTCTGTGTACAGATCCTCTACATTCCAGTTCACTGTGTCTAAGCTCTCAGGGTCCACATTAAAGGACATGGTGGGATGGACATGGCAGCACCCAGGCATTGAGTTTAACATAGGTGGTCTAAGGGTATGTTCACACGGCTTATTGCGGTGGTATAGTACGTGCCGCAATATGCCGGGTGTTTTGGAACCACGCACTGATCAGCGCATAATTCCAAAGCATGGGGGCTGGCCCCATAGACATGCATTGTCAGTGGCGTGTAATCACCGCTAACAATTCACATGTCAATTCTACGATCGTATTGTACACGCGGGGGTATGACGTGTAACCCATAGCTCTCTATGAGACATATGAATTACCGTAATTGCGGCGCGCATTTTGCTACATATAATGCGCAATAAGCGGTGAGATGTGTGCCAAAATACGCGGCATTTTAAGCCGTGTGAACATACCCTAAGGGTATATTCACACGACGGATTCAGACGCTGAAATTTTCATCACTGAATCCCTGTCGCATCATCATCAGGAAATCTGCTCTTGTAAGCGTGGATTTCAGACAAAGATACAACACTGATTTTCAGAGGCGCCTCAAAGAAGTGACGTCGCTTATTTTCTATGCTTATTGTAAGCGAGGAAAAATAATTGAGTAAAGCCTGCGTCATATAAACTCCGACGCGGTTTTTGGTGCTGTTTTGGGGGCGGAATCCATGCCAAAACCTCCCTGAAAGCAGGGTCATCTTTTCCATTGGGCACACTAGGCAGTTGCCCGGGGGCCCCACAAGTATAGGGGCCCCTGGTGGTGTATGTTTGTTCCAGGAATAAAAGAAACATACCTTTACCGGTTTGTGTGTTTTTTTAGGATGTGCAAACAGTTAAAAATCATGCTAGAGAAGGGAGCCAAGGCTCCCTGTCCTGCCAATTAGTCTTGTAGACTGCAAACTGCTGGTGTCCAGACAAAAGTGGCTTGATAGGAGTGTGTTTGGGGGTGGCTAGAGGCATGACCTAGTGTGATGTCATGAATTTTCGGCAGGGCCCACTGCAGTGCTCTGCCCAGAGGCCCATAATGCTGTTAAGACGGCTCTACCTGAAACCCTCAAAATCAGCCATGTGAATACCCCTAAAATGTTAGACAGTACTGATGTATCTGTCTCTGTACGGTTTTCTCTGTGTTTTGTGCACTGTAGGTTCACGTTACCTTTTAATCATCTCCTTCTCGTCATCTTCTGGCACAGGCATACGTTTGCTCTGGGTCTCATCATGTGCCACGACTCCTGATACTACCTGAGGGGCTGGTGACCTGTCTTCCTCGGCTGCAGGGGATTCAGACTCTGGCGGCGTCGCCCTCTGTTCTGCAGCGGCAGAGGCGCCTGTTGTATTTGGGGTGGACTCGGTGCTGCGGATCTGGCTGAAGTAGGGCACAGGCTCGTTCTGTATCTGCACCAGCGCCTCGTGAAACTGCTTATCATCCAGGAGATTTCTAGAAGATAAACACTGTATAGGTTACCGCCGGGAGCACACGCCGGACGTACATCCATAGACATTTCACATGGGTCCGGGCGATTCTGCACTGGAACTTCGAGCCCTACAAATCCGTCATGTCGCCTCGAAGTCACTGAAAGCGCAGTGAGAACAATAATCACCAGATTTTCCAAGCTTTATTTTACAACGCCTGAAGGTCATCACCGAGCAGAATACTGGACCAACATATCAGCTTACAACCTCATACCCAAAAATTAACCCCTTCTCCTATATTCCCTCCTACTGGGATTGAACAGGGCTTCCTTTCCTATTGTCCAAAGCCCTTTATATACTCAATCTATGGAATTGTTGTAGACTCAAGGCTATAATTATCCAGTAAGGGAGATGATGATGTTATATAGGACATCAGTTTGCAGCCTGTGGCACTCTAGCTGTTGAGCAACTTCAAGTCCCATGAAAGCTGAAGACTAGTGGCCTGCTGGGAATTGTAGTTCCTTAATATCCTACAGCAATACAACAAATGGGGTATTCCTGTCCCTGCGGACTAGTAGGACAGATGGAACTTTTAAAAAGAATTAATCAATTATTTCCCCTCTAGAGACCTGGGTTGGAAATGAATGGGAGCTCCGATTACAGCCAAGAATCGCCGCTCGGCTAAACTCGGCGCTCCCATACAGGCCTATGAGAGAGTCCCGACCACCTCTACGTTTAGAGAGGTTTCGGAACTTGTTTAAGAGATAGGTGTGTTGTGGATGGGAACAAAGGTTATATATGTGTGTGATCCTTTGTGTCTCCATTTTAATGTATTAGTTAGTATATACCTCACATGCCTATGTAATACAGCATGTAAAAGCTGTCTGTATATCTCTTGTCACTAATATGTTAACAAAATGGCCGCCTGTAGTAGTTTGTAGAGATCGTCGTGTAATCCAAGATGGCACCTCTTCAGAAGTTACACCCTGTGTCCAAACATTCCTGAGCTGTGAGGAGGGGTCTGTAGATAAGGACGTGCCAATAGACCCTCACAGCCAGGTACATGTGATGCTTCTTATCTACTAATTTGCAAAAGTATAAAAAGCTGCCATTTTGTGAATAAAATCAGAAAGCATTTTCACAGCAACAAGGCATGTTGTGATTCGTTTTCTCGGTGCACCCTTTGTTATTTTTAAGCTAATTTGGACCCCCACAAGGACAGAATAGCCCCTTTGAGGCTACTTCTATATCAGGTGCAGGTCTCAGAGATGGGATCAGCACCTATCAAACATTGATGGCATATCCTAGTGATAAGACATCAATGTCTGTAGTGAGAACACCCCTTTAGGCTATGTTCACACGGCTTATTCTGGGACGTATTTCAGCCCGTAATTCGCTCCGTGCTGTGCGAATTACGGGCTGAAATCCGTCCCAGTCATTACAGTAATCCACAGTTCTCATACAGAACTATGGATTACGTCTCCTCTCCCCGCTCGCACAATACGGCGAGCGGGGAGAGAAGTGACATGTCATGTATTCACGGCGTTTACGCGCCGCAAGTAATGACAGTCTATGGGCCGGCGAGCTGCCGGCCCCCCCCCCCCGCCCCCCGTCCACACGGAATACGTCCCGCAATTATGCCGTGTGAACGTAGCCTTAATGTGAACTATAAACAACCCCTTCACACCAGTTGTAGAGCTCCAGGATGCAGACCATTGTGTAGGCGGTGCACCGGGTAACTTTGAGCTATGGTTGCACAATGAGATGTTATTCACATGTGACAGATTTTGTAAAAATGCTGGCAAAACTGCAACACGTGAATGCAGCAGGTTAAAGGTGCTTCTAGATGGGAACAATGACGACCTATTAGTGTCAAATTTAGATTTATAAAACATAAGATTTCTGATTGATAGATGGCTGCATGGAAACAAGTTCCAGATGAATGATATAGTATCAAATGCCAGACTGCATAAGAACGGCAGCACCGCGATCACCTGATGATGGAAGTCATGACGTCCCGAGCCATTTCCTGTTGTGCTGCGCTTGGTTTCTCTTTATATGTGTCCGGCTCTCCTGTCTCAGGTTGTAGAGGAACTGGAGCAGGTTCTTCCATCTTCTTTTTGTATGGACTATATTGTGTACAATGAAAACCAAATGCTTCATTAAATGAATGATTGCAAATCACACATTAACTGCAAAACGAGCAACTAAACCCAACAGAGACAGAGAAACAATATGAAGGGCTTGTTCTTCTTTGAACACTGTTCAACAGTTTACAGAAATAAAGAGAAATCTATATAAACAGTTAAGTTACTGTGCACATATATTACATTACTTATCCTGTACTGATCCTGAGTTACATCCTGTATTATACTCCAGAGATGCAATCACTATTCTGCTGGTGCAGTGACTGTACATACATTACTTATCCTGTACTGATCCTGAGCTACATCCTGTATTATACCCCAGAGCTGCGCTCACTATTCTGCTGGTGCAATCACTGTGTACATACATTACTTATCCTGTACTGATCCTGAGTAACATCCTGTAATATACTCCAGAGCTGCACTCACTATTCTGATGGTGCAGTCACTGTACATACATTACTTATCCTGTACTGATACTCAGTTACATCCTGGAGAATACTCGAGAGCTGAGCTCACTATGCTGCTGGTGCAGTCAATGTACATACATTACTTATCCTGTACTAATCCTGAGTTACATCCTGTATTATACTCCAGAGCTGCCCTCACTATTCTGCTGGTGCAGTCACTGTACATACATTACTTATCCTGTACTGATTCTGAGTTACATCTTATGATTCAAAACGCTTTATTGAGGTAGATCAGGTGAAATACAAACAGACAAATAACAAGGGAACTTGCAAAGTCCCGGTTAGAAAGAAATTTTTGGTTAGAAAAGTCATAAATGATACTAAGAAGAGAAAAGAAGAACAAAAAAAAACAAAAACTAGAAAATCAACAGTGTCAGAGTCGTACACTGTGTTAGAAGCATTAAATCAGTAAGCCAATCGCGAGTGCAACATGGTAAAATAGAAGATAAGTTTAGAAGGGATATGGGGGTTG
>JAODAL010016354.1:0-80929 GCA_025379985.1 Phyllomedusa bahiana
AATTAATTCAATGCTTTGCAAAAAAAAAACGGTTTCGTTGTTCTGAAAGGGGCATCAGTTTTGTAGGCCACAAAACACAAAAACACAACACGAGACATGGGCGGTGGTACAGGGACACGCATACACAAGTACAAACATAGAGCACAATACATGGAACAGCATGGTTAAAACTTACAGCCACGAAAATTGGTGGAGAAATCATTAACAGAGACAGGAGAAAGTGGGAAGGCTCGTTCAAGGGTTCCCATGTTACTACGTATAGTGCCTGACACGCAAGAGCAGTTTATCTCAGAGCACCCCAAACAACATGCCTGCATCAGCCTCTTGCGGATGGAGATCTTGGCTAAAATCATGGTTATAATGAAAGGGAGAGGAAGAGTGGTAGATTAATGTAGGGTACAGAAAAAAAGACACTTATATATATAATCATGTATATATAATCGGACACAAGATGCAGCTCAATGCAGTTATGGTCAGCAGGAGAGTTCTATCCATTTGTGACAAAGGGAGTTGTATGCAGGATTCTCAAGGCGGTTTTGACGTGATGAAGTATGTAGGATAAGCAGCTGTTATTCTTAATGAGAGGACAGAGGAAAAGAGCAGAACTAGTCTTCGAAAGGCTGGCCACCGGGGCTGCATGGCAAGAGTTTGGAGGATAAAAAGAGAAACACCTAGCAAGGTAATTGCCAAAATAGTGAAAACACCTCTTGAGCAATATATGCAGAAAAAGCTATAGAAAGAGGAAAAAAAAAAACGGTCCTTAAAATATAACTTTTATTAAATAAGATTAAAAAAGAATATCTTATGTTATACACAGACCTCTCAGCAATGTGGGAGAACAGGAAAAAATAATCACAAATATAGGACCAATATCAATTGACACCAATATGGCCCTAATAAACTATTATACCCTTTCCTATATCACAGGTTCAGGATAATCGCCCCGATAAGGGCGTTGCTGTCCACAAATATCCCTATGGTCCTGTACCAACATGTTTCGACCATCCAGAAAAAACATAGAACATTGGTCTCCTCAGGGGACAGTTAGGAAAAATTGCCCTTACCTATATCACAGATACACCCTGTACGGGCGTAAGAGCATCGGCTGTCTTGCATTAAAGGGGTTTTGCCACGATGTAATGTTGACGTGGGATCCTCCAAAATGGGTATTTAATCACTTTTCTAAATATATGTGATTACAAAAAGTGAAGCCTGTGAGAGCTACAGCATTGCTCAGTCCCCCTGAGTTTCCTGAAACTTTACATTAGACACGACAGAGGAGCTGACAGGAGCTGATCTGGCCATGCTTGCGTGTTTGCACTTCTTATCTGATGACAGGGAACATGAAAGAGCTTTCAAGGGGCTGGGGAGAAATGTGCAGTGTATGAGTCTGTCTGCTGTATAGAGAATCCACTGTTGTAATGTTATTATTTGAGTAAACTTTTGAGACGCTCCCTTCTTCCTCTCTCTCTGCTCACCACCTCCCTCTCACCCCTGCAGCGTTCATGACTCAGCATGATTTGTTTATATTCTCCCCTGAGCTGATAAGGAGGTAAGGAAGTCACTTCGTGGCAAAACCTCTTTAACAACCGATGCTGTTACGCCCGTACAGGGGAGACGGACAAATTTGGGGAACTTACCTGGTGGGTTATGTCCTGACTCTGCAGTGGCTTCTATCCTAATGCCGCGTTGATATGTGTCAGGTACTCTGTATGTTACAGTTACACTGTTTGGATACAGCTGGTTTGTAGGTTACATGTTGCCAGCACTATCTCCACCAGGTAAAATTCTATAATTTGCATATTTATACTTTGCTTCTTTTTGCTCCTTCCTTGGTCCATAGAATATACACAATTTTTCCTAACTGTCCCCTGAGGAGACCAATGTTCTATCTTTTTTCTGGATGGTCGAAACATGTTGGTACGGGACCGTAGGGATATTTAGGGTCAGGTTGCGGACAGGAACGCCCTTATCGGGGTGATTATCCTGTATCTGTGATATAGGCAAGGGTATAATAGTTTATTAGGGCCATATAGGTGTCAATTGATATTGGTCCTATATTTGTGATTGCTTTGTCCTGTTCTCCCACATTGCCGAGAGGTCTGTGTATAACATAAGGTATTCTTTTGTAATATTATTTAATAAAAGTTATATTTTAAGGACCGTTTTTTCCTCTTTCTATAGAGTTTGGAGGATACCTCAGCAAAAACCTCAATGGTAACAGAATGAATCAATATTTGTATCAGTGCCCAAAAATACCCATCTTTAATTACGAAACAATGGAAATTGGAAATTATTTTTCTGTTTGTAAATCCAGTAGCTATAGATTAGATCTCCATCAAAACTCGAAAAGAAGAACAAAGGAGATGGGGTAATATTTTAGAACCCAAACACAGTTTCATTAGGGATTGTGTTAAACTGATCACCCAAACAGAAAATAATTCACGTAATAGGATCTTACACCACGGGGTTTACATCCCATCAATAAAGAGGACATGGAACCAATTCACTTCTGTGTTGGTCAAAGCAAGTCTTTCTTTGTGGCTGGCATTTCCAAGAGGCCTGCAGAGAACTTGGCCTAACAGGCATGAAGTGGTAATGAGACTACGTCAATTTTGGTGTTTAAACTTAAAATGACTTAAAGGGAATGTGTCATCAAAAATGAAGTTTTTATGTTAAACAAATTTTTAAAGATTTTTTGGTTATATATTTTTTTAATTTTCCACATCACTTTCAGTATTTTTTAATAATTCTTAAGTCCTGCAGTTCTCACTTTGGCCACTAAGCCTAATAATAGTCTGACACTTCCTGTTCTGTACAGAAAGATTCTCAGTTGTCTTCTCATTATCAGCACGAAGAGGGTCAAATTGAAAGGAGACACCAGTGTGAATAGATAACACAGGATCCACCAGTCACAAGAGGAGATATTCACAGTTCACCCTTTCACCTCCCTGCACAGTGACTTCTTCCCAGGTCACAGAGCACGACTAGAAAACTCTCCTATAGAAGTGAATGGGACTGAGTCAGTCTTAAAGGGGTTTTGCCACGATGTAATGTTGATGTGGGATCCTCCAAAATGAGTATTTAATCACTTTTCTAAATATATGTGAATATAAAAAGTCAAGCCTGTGAGAGCTACAGCTTTCTTTACATGCCCTTAGTTACTTAAAAGTTTACATTAGACACGACCAGGAGCTGATCTGGCTGCGCTTGCATGTTTGCACTTCTTATCTGATGACAGGGAACATGAAGGAGCTTGCAAGGGGCTGGGGAGAAATGTGCAGTGTATGAGGCTTTCTGCTGTATAGAGAATCCACTAGTTGTAATGTAATTATCTTAGTAAGCATTGCAGACGCTCCTTTGCTTACGCTCTCTGCTCGGGCCCCCTCTCTCTCCCCCCTGCAGCAGTTCATGACAACGCACGATTTGTTTATCTTCTGTCCTGAGCAGATAACAGGTAAGGAAGTCACTTCGTGGCAAAACCCCTTTAAGTCTCCTATGTGCATGAAGCTACTGTAAAGCATCTCTCTGACTGCTGTTAAAGCAATGCAAACAAAGCCTAGTGGACAAAGTGAAAACTGCAGGACTTAAGAATAATTAAAAAATATTGAAAGTGATATGGAAAATAAAAAAAAAACAACCAAAAATTCCTAAAAAATGTGTTTGACATAAAAACGGGACTTAAACAATGAATAAATTTTGATAACACATTCCCTTTAAAAATAAATGCATTGGTGTTTATAATGATAACTAAGATGCAAACGTACATGGAAGCAGTAAAAGCAAACCTCACAACCGCTGTAACGACAAGCTAACGGGCGTCATGCACCAACATGCATCTACATAGAGCATAGCCTTGTCCAACTTGCCATGTGCTAAATTCTTAGTAGTATATAGGCATGATCCAAAGACGAATGAAGAGTATCTGCGATCCGCACAATGGGACACAATTGTACAGCTAAAGGTTTCCAGTGCTTTGCACAGTATGTGATCAAGGTTAATGTTTTCTTCTATTTGCTCTAATGCTCAATGAATTCCATAGGATTTATTCAAAATTCCAAACATAATAATTCTATTATTAATAATATATATATATATATATATATATATATATATATTATATATATATATTATATATATATATATATTTATATATATATTTCTAATTGACATCACAGTAAATTTGCAAAAAACTAAGACTCAGGTTTTGGCCAGTCACAGTGAGCTCTAGATTTCCTACAAGGGGTATTCCCATTTCTCTGATTAGCTTTGAACATGCAGGCAAATATAAACACTATTACCAAATAGAATGATTTTCTGATTTTGATACCTTTCAAGCTAGAGAATTAGTTTTTTTTCACTTATTTCCTGCTTACATACACAATTTTCCTAGATTACTGACCACCAGAGCTGGATGGATCAATGACATCACTCCCTGCTGTGTCTTATCAGCAGCACAGGATTCTATTTAAACTCCTCCATCGCCAATGTTTGTCTAACAGGCCCAGCTAAGAATAGAAGAGTTGAAATGTCAATCTCTGCTGTAGAAGCCTCCATATCCTGAACAGGAGGTGGGAGCCTGGAGCTGTAGGACTGCTCCCAGTCTGAGCAGGAAGTGGGACCCTGAAGCTGTAGAACTGCCCACATCCTGAACAGGCAGTGGGAGCCTGAAGCTGTAGAACCGTCCACAGCCTGAAAGCAGGGAGCTAGCTGAGAATTGCCATCTTAACGAAGTTGGAGCCTGAAGCTGTAGAATTGCCCACATCCTGAACAGGAAGTGGGAGCCTGAAGCTGTAGAAACACCCACATCCTGAACAGGAAGTGGGAACCTACAGCTGTAGAAATGCCCACATCCTGAACAGGAAGTGGGAGCCCGAAGCTGTAGAAATGCCGGCATCCTGAACAGGAACTGGGAGCCTGAAGCTGTAGAATCGCCCACATCCTGAAAGAAGTGGGAGCTGAAGTGTAGAATTGCCACATCCTGACAGGAAGTTGAGCTGAAATGTGGTGAAAGCATTCTGTGAACAGCATGGTTAAAACATACCTTTAATGTTTAACTTACATGAAGGCAGCTGAAAATGGGCTATTACCATTAAACTATTGAGGAGCACTGGCATAAGCAGACAGCATACAAAATTCTATGACTTTTAATGCAACACATCAGTGCTGCAAGTGGTCAAGCACTCAAGTCAGCACCAGTTTCATCTTCAGTCTTTTTGAGGACAGTGAGGCGTCCAGAACACCTTAAAAGGGGAGGCACACATGAAACCATATATCCCCAATATTAGTATACCTGTAGAACTTTCCTTACATCTTGTTCTTCTTGTTTTCTTTTATGGTTTCATATGAAATTATTTAGGTGCCCCTGCTCCGAGCCTCAGGCAGGGACTAAAATCTCTAGATCCTGCCTCAGACCCCCAGGCTTCACTATGATTGGACACCTGGGTTTTTAAGTGAGTGCACAAGGAATCCTGAAATAGCTGTTGCTCGGGATCATAGCCATGATGGAATTTAGGTAACAGAGTTTGGGAGATGGAGAGCTGCTTGTGACCGGCCAAAACCATATACTTTCTTTTTTTTGCCTGTAGTTTCATTTTAAAGGGATTGCGTCATCAAAAATGACTTCTTGTTTAACTCACATTTTTATGTTAAACACATTTTTTAAGAATTTTTGGTTATTTTTTTTTTCCATATCACTTTCAATATTTTTTAATAATTCTTAAGTGCTGCCGTTTTCACTTTGGCCACTAAGCCTAATAATAATCTGACACTTCCTGTTCTGTAGAGAAAGATTCTCAGTTGTCTGCTTATTATCAGCACAAAGAGGGTGAAACTGAAAGGAGACACCAGTGTGAATAGATAACACAGGATCCACCAGTCACAAGAGGAGATGTCACAGTTCACCCTTTCACCTCCCTGCACACTGACTTCTTCCCAGGTCACAGAGCATGACTAGAAAACTCTCCTATAGAAGTCAATGGACTGAGTCAGTCTTAAGTCTCCTATGTGCATGAAGCTACTGTAAAGCAGCTCTCTGACTGCTGTTAAAGCAGTGCAAACAAGACCTAGTGGCCAAAGTGAAAACTGCGAAACTTAAGAATTATTAAAAAATAAGTGATATGAAAAATGTAAAAAAAACACAATCAAAAATTCCTAAAAAATGTGTTTAACATAAAAACGGGAATTAAACAATTACTCATTTTGGATGACACATTCCCTGTAAATTGGATTTGTGGAATTCACAAATGAGATGTGAAGCTAATTAACAGGAACATCATTAACATATGTTGTGTTTATCACAACAGAAATAGAAATATCGTAGAACATTCTGTGAAAGGCTGGAGACCCTTTATATCACTATGTTGAGTGAACAGTAAAAAGCTCAAAAATATAAGCCTTTTACCAGTATTGTTACAATTGTGCTCCCAAATTACAACACCTACCCTCAAAACAAAATTAAGCAGGACAAAGAAATGCACGGCACTCAAACAAATGATAGTATGCGGCGACACAACAACAACAACAACAACAACACTGCTATAGGCACATCAGAACCACATATTGTTTTGGGGCAAGATATTTTTTTTTAAAACTGCTTAATATAAAACTGGGTTCACTAAATTGGCTAGAAAAAATAAGAGGCAGCAAAGTACACATGGGTCTCCAACAAACACATAGAATACAATAGAACAGAACGTACAGAGCACGTAACCACAAAACAGATACGAGACAAAAAAAAAAAAAAGCAGCAGGTAGGACACCAGTCACATAGATGTCGTGTAGTCACTGCTGGCCCCAGAAATGCCTCTTGGCTTTAAGGTTGGTACCTATCTTCCTTATACCGTAGATATTGTGATATATAAGCATGCTAAAAATTCGCTTCACATTACTAACAGCTGTAAAAAAAACTTTTAATAAATTTTCTGTAGAGCGTAAGGCCATGTTCACACGGCGTTTTTGGACAAGGTTTTCGGAGCGTTTCCTCGCCCAAAACACTTCCAAAACGCCCCCAGTTCATTTCATTGATTCCTATGTAAAACCTCGTTGTAGTTCACACACGACGAGGTTTTTACACGCTTCTTTGGAAGCAATGAAAAAGTAGTGTCATGTCAATTCTTGAAGCGCGTTGTAGGCGTGGTTTAGGCGTGGTTTTCGGCGCGGTTGTCCTGGCTATTCATTTGTATGGGTGAAAACCTCGTCGAAAACCTCATCCAAAACCAGATCAAAACCTGATCAAAAACCTTGTCTGAAGAAGCGTGTTTCAGGTGAGGTTTTGATGTGGTTTGGACAAGGTTTTGGGCGAGGACACGCTCCAAAAACCTCATTCAAAACCTCGTCCAAAAACACAGTGTGAACATGCCCTAAGAAGCAAATAAAGCAGGTAATAAGGGACAATAAAGATCAGGGCAGAAAGGGCAGTGAAGTTATACTAAAGGGGTGTTTAAAAAGTTTCATATTCTCATTAGTCATTAGAGGATAAAAGAAGAGAGACCCCCGTCCCCAAAAAACTTACCTTTTAAACCCCGTTGTTCCAGCACCGCTTCCGGTCCCGAGGAACCCGACGGAGGAAGTCACTGTTCATGTGACCCTATAGTCAACCACGGGCCCCAGTGGTCACGTCACTCACGTGTAGTATATCCAACAAAGGACTCAATAGCTGCAGGGTCACACGCAGGGCCATCTTTTCAATTGGGCACACTAGGCAGTTGCCCAGGGGCCCCACAAGCATAGGAGCCCCGGGGGTATATGAATGTCCCAGGAATCTATGGAACATTGCTGGAATCCTTGGGTTGGCTCAGTTTATATAACTAGTTGTGTGTTCTTAGGATGTGAAAACAGTTAAGAACCATAGTGGAGCAGGGAGTCATTAGCTCCCTGCCCTGAAAGTTAGTCTTGGAGGCTGCAGGATGCCGAGAAATCATCAGACAAGTGTCCAAACATGGGTGGCGTGCAGAGACGTAATTTGAAGCTCCTGGGTCCTAGTGCAAAGAGTGAAATGGGGCCCTCATTTACAATGTGCCATTTACAATTTTGGTATCTCCTTATGTGGCAGAAGGACTTTTGGGCCCGTTCATGACTGCAGAGACCGGTAGCGACTGCTACCTCTGCACCCCCTATACCTATGCCCCTGGTTGATGACGATATGGTATGTTATGGGTGGTTAGAGGTATGGTCCCATGTCGAGTCATGTTTGGGCATACCTCGTGTGAAGTATTTGGGCAGGGTCCCCTGCACTACCATGCCTAGGGGCCCACAATATTGTTAAGATGGCCCTGGAAACAAAGACTGAATGGCGAGATACCCAGCCAGGATCACCAGGACCAGCAGCGGTGGTGGAACAAGTGGGTTTAGAAGGTAATTTTTTTTTTTTTTTGTTCCTTTTTTGTTTTATGCGATCCCCTACCAACTACCAAGCATTTTAAAGTTTTGGAACACCTCATTAACTGTTCTTACATCACAACTAAACCCATTAAAAAGCATTAAAAAATCTGAAAATTTTCTGGGCCGTGAAATTAAGGTGCATTATCTGTCAAGTTTATTTTTAATACATGACATGACCTATGCACTGAATAATTAAAAATCTGCTTAATTGCTGTTGTAGCCAAATGATTTCCAATACATAAACTTTTTAATGATAAAAATATATATATTTTTTAAAGAACAGAGGTATGGGGCAATTCACTTATTAAAGAAATGTAAAGTAGGAAATTGCACTATTATCAATTTCATCGTGTTCATTTATGACTTAAAGGGAATGTGTCATCAAAAAATGAGTCCTTGTTTAAGTCCCATTTTTATGTTAAAAAACTTTTTTAAAGGAAAATTTTTGGTTTTTTTTTTTTTTAATTTTTTTCTTTTTCACTTTCAATATTTTTTAAAAAATTTTTAAAGGGCCCCGCATTTTTCATTTGGCCAAATTAACCCTTGTTTTGCACTGTTTTAAAACACATTCAGAGAAAATTTTTTTAACAAAAGCTTCAATGCACAAAAGGAGATTTAAGACGACTCAGCCCCATTCACTTCTATGGGAGATTTTTTCTAGTCCTGCTCTAAAGCCCCCGGGAAAAGTAAACTGGGAGGGAGGTGAAAGGGGGGAATTTTGGCTATCCCCCCTTGTGACGGGGTGGACCCCTTGGGGTTATCTATTCCACTGTGTCCCCTTTCCCAGTTTGACCCTTTTTGTGCTGATAATGAAAGAACAAACTGAAATCTTTCTCTACAGACAGAAGTGCCCAACAATTTTTTGGCCTTTGGCCACAGGAAAACTGCAGGACTTCAAATTTAAAAAAAAATTTTGAAATTTAAACAAAAAATTTTTAAAAAAAATAAAAAAAAAAAATTTTTTAAAAAAAATTTGCTGAACATAAAAATGTGATTTAAACAAAAAAGTCTTTTTTAAATAAACCCCTTTTCCCTTTTAAGTAGCAATGAGTTAAGGAAAGCCCCGTAAAACTAAAGCCCCATGGGAGCCCCTCTTGAAAACATGCCCAAAAATATACCCCATAAATTTTTTTAAAGCCACCCGGGAAAATTTCCCAAAATAAAGAACACCCTTATCATTCAAACCTGCTCCATTTCAGCACCGCTGCCGACCCTGCTGTGCCCGCTGACGCGGTCATGATCAGTGCCCACATAACACTGCAGCCAATCACAGGCCTCAGTAGTCATGTGCTATATATACAGGAATAAACAGCTGATGTCTTTGGCTGGAAGCAGCGGCGCAGCTGGAATGGGGCCGATTTAAAAAAAAGGGAATTTTTAAAAAATTTTTTAAATTTTTTCCCCGACTGCCATTTTGTACGAATGGAACATTTTAAAAAGAGGCAACGGGACGCCATAAATAGATCTGCAATCTTTTTGGGAAAATTTGTCAAAAAAACAAGTTTGGGAACAAAATTTTCCCCCTTCAGCTGCACTTTAAATTTTACTTAAGGGTTTGCCCCCTTTTCATTTTAAATCAATGGGAAAGGGGTTTTGCCCAAACCTCTCCAAAATGGGGGGCCCCTAAAAACCCTACCGGGCATTGATGGCATTTTTCTGATGAAACTTCACCCAAAAGGCCTTAAGAAAAAACAACCCCTTTAAGTTCCACCAGCAATAAAAAAGGTAACAGTATTGAAGGAGTAAACATTCCCCACCATTTAAGAGCCAAGTGCAATAGCAGCAAATAGTATCCCTGCCGCTGAGCACTTTGCAGCTACTGTAGGACCTCATGGAAGTCTATGGAAGCTGCATTGGAGAGCCATAATATGGAAAAAAGCATGCGGCCTTCATGTGATTGCGAAAGTTTTTTTTTTTGTTTTGTTTTTTAATATTTTTTCTTTGATGAAAAAGATTTCCCACAATACAAATTATCATTTCTATCACAGATTTGCAGGAAAAAATTATTCCCCCGCCCCTTTTCCACTAGTTTTTTTTTTTTTGTAAACCTTGATTCATTTTTCTAGCACTAGTGACCTAGAAACACTCTTTAAACTGGAATAAAAATGAGAACGGGCCCCCCTCCTCCATTGGTTTTTGGTTTTTAGGGCCCCAAAAACTCTTTGGTTTGGGTTTGCCCCCAATCCACCTGGGAAAAATAGTCGTCATTTCCCGGTATTTGGGGGAAAAAGAACCCAAAACCCTTTAATATTAATTCCCTTTTCAATAAAAAAAACCCCCCCATTTGTATGTAGGAAAAAAAGTAAATCGCAACGTTTTTGGGCAGAAAGCCCTTTTTTTAGGCTTAACAAAAAAGCTAAGAAAGGGTAATGAAGCATCAGATTCCCCAGCAACAGTTACCCCATGGGTGCCGGTGGAGCACTGGCCACAGAATAGTCGCAAGCACTGGGGGTCCCCCAGGGTCCCATATAGAAAAACCCCCTGAGGGTCCAAAGGGGTGTCGTTATCTAAAAACTTTTCATTTTCTGTTTTAAAGGGGAAATTTTCAAGTTCAAAACACAGAAGATTTTAAATTTACCTAATTTAAACTCCAAAACTTTTAAAAAAGGGTTTTTCCCCCAATTAAAAGTTTACGTGGGAAAACTCCAAAATGGGATTTTTTTCAAATTTTTTTAAAAAATATGTGATTACAAAAAGTGAAGACTCTTGGGGTTTCAGCATTTCTCAAACCCCCTTAGTTACCTGAAAGCTTCCACTAGACACGACCGAGGAGCTGACAGGCCGCGCTTGCGTGAAACACTTCTTATCTGATGACAGGCAAAATGAATGAGCTTTTAAGGCACAGGGTAGAAAGTGCAGTCTATAAGGCTGTGTCTTGCTGTATTGAGAATCCACTGTATGTACTTTTTATTTCACTTAAGTTTTGAGAACGCTCCCTTATTCCTCTCCTCTCCTCTCCAGCCCTGCAGCTTTCATGACTCACATAAATTTGTTACATTCTCCCTTTGCTGATAAGAAGGTAAGTAACTTGTGTCCTGGCAAATCCCCTTTAACCTTTAATAAATAGCAATAAAAACTATTCCTATATTCCTATATCTTATATCCACCCACAGAAGACTACCCAGGCTTCTGTGGGTGGATATCAGATATAGGAATAGGTTTGCTTGGTATTTATTAAAGGTTAATTTTTTAGGATTTTAAACTAGGTAAATTACTCTTCTGTTTGTGAACTTGGGAAGAAATTTATTGAGAGTTGTTGCGAATTATCTATTGGACAGGCCCTAGTCTGTACATATTTTTTGTGTTGGGGCATTGATGGTATATATAGGTAAAGGGGTATTCTCACCAGAGTGATTAGGCGATGGCAAATGAAGGCCATTACCAAATACATTGCTGTTCTGATTTTACTTCAATACAGAGATAGAACAGTTCTTATCTCCTGCTTGCTTGCAGAAGGTTTGCTAGGTTATGGACCACCTCTCTTCTCTAGAAGTAGCTGGGACACTGATGTCACTATTCTAGTATATATTAGCTGCTCCTTGGATGAAACTGGTTTATATTCTGCCTTGGTACTCTACACAAAGCCCTCTAGTCATGCTTCAAAAAATGTAAATCATCAAGGCAACAGTATCCGAAAACTTCATATATATTTGTCAAAACTTATTGTACATATGTCATGATTCAACAAGCTTAAAAACCTGAAAGTCCATCAGCGTATACAGTCCTTTCTTCCCAATCGGGAAAACCACTCCTATACAGGTCCGCCGGTAGGTCTGTGAGAGCTCGCAACAGAGCTAATGCGCAATCCTTCCTAGCGGCGTTTCGGAATGAAAATATTCCTTTTTCAAGCAGACACTGATGTCACTCCCTGTTGTGTCTTATCAACAGAACAGTAGCTTGGTTTTTTTCTCACTGATCGGCTTTAACCCTTTAGAGATATATAGCCTTGAGCCCTGCTGTTAAAACCCCTCCATCGCCAATGTCTGGGAATAGCAGAGCTGAAATGTCAGTCACTGCTGTACAGGAAGTGGGAGCTTGAAGTTGGCTGTGAAGAGCAGGCTCTGTGAAACACCCAAATGGGAAAAACCCTTTAAAGGGGTTTTGCCCGGACGTGCCTTATCTGCTAAGAAGCAAATGTAAACAAGCCACGCTAGCTGAGAGAGAGAGAGACACAGCCAGAGCACAGAGCCATGCATGAGGGATCGTGTGAAATGTTGACTCAAATAATCAAACTACAACTAGTGGATTCTGTATACAAAAGACAACATATTTCTACCCGGTGCCTTGAAAGCTTCTTCAGCTCCCTTTCATCAGATAAGTGTTCTCTGCGCAAGCCAGTCCAGCAGCTCTTGTCAGGTCGTATCTAATAGATACTTTGACGTAACCAAGGGCAGGTAAGGAAGGCTGTAGCTCTCTCAGGCTGCAATTTTTGTAATCACATATATTTAGAAAAGTGATTAAATACCCATTTTGGAGGATCCCACGTCAACATTACATCATGGCAAAACCCCTTTAAGTCTGAAGTAGGGCATTTGCCCTTAACATTGCTATCTCTACTCTACTACATATAAGTGGACGTTTTTTTTTTTTTTGGCATGGAATTAATAAATATTAAAGACTTGTCTGTTACCTAAATTCCTGAAGTGGCAACTATTTCAGACTAATAAGTATTCTCACATATGGGAAAAAATTATCAGCAGAAGCCAAAGTTTTAGAATTGTACAATAACCAACATTATTTTCCCAATGTGAACTTAGTCAAAGGCACTAGGTCTAAGGCCCTTTTAAAGGGGAAAAGTGTCTAAAAAATAACTTATTGTTTATAACATTTTATGTCAACACATTTTTTAAGAATTTTTGGTTATTTTTTTTTTAATTTTCCATACCACTTTCAATATTTTTTAATAATTCTTAAGTCCTGCAGTTCTCACTTTGGCCACTAAGCCTAATAATCGTCTGACACTTCCTGTTCTGTACAGAAAGATTCTCAGTTGTCTGCTCATTATCAGCACAAAGAGGGTCAAACTGAAAGTTGACACCAGTGTGAATAGATAACACAGGATCCACTAGTCACAAGAGGAGATAGTCACATTTCACCCTTTCACCTCCCTGCACAGTGACTTCTCCCAGGCCACAGAGCATGACTAGAAGACTCTCCTATAGAAGTGAATGGGACTGAGTCAGTCTTAAGTCTCCTATGTGCATGAATCTACTGTAAAGCATCTCTCCGACTGCTGGTAAAGCAGTGCAAACAAGGCCTAGTGGCCAAAGTGAAAACTGCAAGACTTAAGAATTATTAACAAATATTGAAAGTGATATGAAAAATTAAAAAACAACAACCAAAAATTCCTAAAAAATGTGTTTAACATACAAAATGGGACTTAAACAATGACTCATTTTTTGGTGACACATTCCCTTTAAATAAAACTGCAGGTTACCCAGAGATATATGCACAAGCAATGTATGTAGCCCTCATGGAGTATAATAATTGTGCCCTTTTTAGGACAACTTGTAAAAGACAATATGCCATTACTTAAATTCATTCTAACTTGTTCCCTGAAAGAACAATGCTTTTTATTTGGAATCCCCGATCTTTTGCCTTCTAAACATAAATGGGGACTCTATCAACAGAACGTTGTTCTTTCTCTTGTGGATGACCCAAGCTTGTCCAGGCACAACATGGACAACCCATTGATTACATGGGCTTTGTGTAATACTTCATTTCCCCTGCGGTGGTGCTGTGCGGAAACTGAACACCGTCTACAAGGTTTCTCTTCAGCTAAATTACTGGGACTCTCTCCCTTATTTCCCCGAAAATAAGACATCCCCCAAAAATAAGACCTAGTGCATTTTTTTTTATGCAATTCAGAGTTGGGCTGCTTATGCTGATGCTTGCGAATAAATCACTACAGGATATTAATAAATGTTGATTTTTGTTCATGGAAAAATAAGACATCCCCTAAAAATAAGTCTTAGCTCATCTAGGAGCAAAAATTAATATAAGACACTGTCTTATTTTCAGGGAAACAGGGTATGATAGGCTTATCATCAAGACTCTTCTAATAAAATAGGATTAAGTGGGCAACCCCTTTAACTTCTACACTAGTTAATCTTCCTTGCCTGCAGTTAAAGTGTGATCCTTTTTTTTTTTTTTTTTTTGCTACTGATTTATTTACCTACAATGAAAGACATAATGCAGAATCTATTAATCAGCTGTTCTTATGCAATAAATGTGATATATGACATATACTTACAAATAGATCTGGCTACCTCAAGAGACAAAGACGTAGTCAATCACAGGCCGGGAGAAATGTACAAAATATGTAGACGTTGCAGAAGCTTTAGCTACTCTGGGTGATAAATAGGAGCTAATATCAACCTAATGTTTATGCACAATGATTCAATGAATATACAATTATACATGGGAGTATACACATTGATTCATTTGTGACTTTATTGGTAAAAAAAGATGAACGGCATCTCACTGTATTGACTGACTTCTGCAAAGTAGCACGAATAGATGGGACAAACACAAAAACACTGCATTTACGGTTATACGGACGGAACATTTTACAGATCAATAATGGAAAAGGACAGAACGTCATAATACGACACGTGTCACGGGCTCAACAGATACAGAAATACATGTATAGACAAAACAAAGGCAATTTTCACAAAACGGCTTTTTTTAATTTATTTTTTTTTACAAAAATACAGCAGTGCATCTGGTAAAGGAATGTGTAGGTAATGTGGAAATAGAGGTACATTACTATGTCCACCTACGGGTAACACATACTTACGCCAGCATGACATGCCCGCTTACCTACTCTAATTATAAAATAATCAATTTTGGGGGGTGTCAAGTTGTACTTGTTAATTTTAACCTGATAGATTGTATTCTACATTAAAGGGAATGTGTCCTCAAAAATAACTTATTGTTTAACATTCTTGTGTTCAACACATTTTTTAAGAATTTTTGGTTATTTTTTTTGTTTTTATTTTCCATATCACTTTCAATATTTTTGAATGATTCTTACGTACTGCAGTTTTCACTTTGGCCACTAGGCCTAATAATAGTCAGACACTTCCTGTTCTGTACAGAAAGATTCTCAGACGTCCGCTCATTATCAGCACAAAGAGGGTCTAACTGAAAGGAGACACCAGTGTGAAGAGATAACACAGGATCCACCAGTCACAAGAGGAGATAGTTACAGTTTACTCTTTCACCTCCCTGGACAGTGACTTCTTCCCAGGTCACAGAGCATGACTAGAAAACTCTCCTATAGAAGTCAATGGGACTGAGTCAGTCTTAAGTCTCCTATGTGCATGAAGCTACTGTAAAGCATCTCTCTGACTGCTGTTAAAGCAGTGCAAACAAGGCCTAGTGGCCAAAGTGAAAACTGCAAGACTTAAGAATTATTAAAAAATATTGAAAGTGATATGAAAAATTTAATAAAAACAACCAAAAATTCCTAAAAAATGTGTTCAACATAAAAATGGGACTTAAACAATGACTCATTATTTGATGACACATTCCCTTTAAATGAGTTCTCAGGCTTAGAAAACCTATTATTATTTACGTTAATATAAAATTTTAAGTTAATAGAGATGGGTCCTCATCGTTTGGGCAGACTGGAGAGCCATTACAAAGCGTGTTCCTCACTCTGAAGGATTATATAAAGTTTGTAGAGTTAATCAACATAGTTCGGTCCTGCCAAGCCTAGCTGGAGATAAAGATCTGACCAATCTAAAGAATTTAGTTTTTTAAGGAAAATCTGCCCAAACACCTATAAAACCCCAATTATAAGGAATGGCATCTCCAATACTGATCCAAAAATAGGACAGGAATACGTAGTTTTGGCGCTGTCAAGCCAGAAACCTCCCAATGTCAGACTGCAGAATAAATTTGATTAAAAAATAAATTTAAATGCAAATTTTCTTTAAAAATTTTGTCTGGCTTGCAGAAAAAATAGTAATAATTAATAGTAATAATTAGAAAAAAAAACATCTATACTCATCCTTCCTCCCTCCTTAGTTTCAACTCTGCACCTCTCCAGTCTTCTGTGTTTTTTCTTCTACTTCTGGGGATGACAATGCTGCAGCCACTGATTGGCTGAAGTGGTCACATGCCCCTGCTAACATCACCATAGGGAGCTGTTCACTACAGAATGGTGATGTAAGGGAGGTGGCAGGTGACTGCTGCAGCCAATCAGTGGTTGCAGTGGTAACATCCCCATTCAGATGTAAAACAAACAGCAAGACCAGAGAGCCACAGCATTGGAACCAAGGAAGGTGAGTATATATAGATTTTTTTTTAATGAGGCACTTACTATAATTTTTTCTATGAACTAGACAACCACTTTAATAACACCAATGACACTAGCAGCATCTGAAGCCCATACCACATACAGATGTAGCAGTTTAGCTTGACCATGATATCACAACTTTCTGGGTTATATGTTCTTAGATCAGAGTCATCTTATCCATTAGGTACACTATGCAGTTGCGTAGAGACCCCTCAAGCATAAGGGCCCCAAGTGGTCAGAGGTATGTCCTAGGAAACCAGGGCACATGCTCTTAAAATCCCAGGGTGGCACTTGTTAATTAACTTTTAATATGTTCTCAGGATGCACAAAAACATAAAAACCAAAGAACTAGCCATCGGCTCCCTACCCCAAAAATTAGTCTTGTAGGCTGCAGGCTGTTGTAGGCCTATGGCCTACAAAACATCATGGAAGCATTCATCTAGGGCAGTGGTCTCAAACTGCCGCCCTCCAGCTGTTGGGAAACTACAACTCCCATCATGCATTTATATAATCTATAACAGTGGGCATGATGGGAGTTATAGTTTCCCAACAGCTGGAGGGCCGCAGTTTGAGACCAATGATCTAGGGGATCCTGCTTTTCGTCAGGGGAATGGGAAGATGGCTGGTTTGAGGTGTGGTTTGATTCGATGTAATGGTTAGAGGTGAGGCCTTTTGTGATATCATGTGCTTAGGTTGGGCCCAATGCATTACTTTGCCCTGAGGTCAATAATTATGTTATGATGGCCCGGTCTCCGATTCCAACAAAAGCAATAAAAACATTGAGATAACATTTTGTGCTGTGATATCATGGTGCAATATCCATCAAGTTTAGTTTTGTTACATCTGTACGTAATAAGGAGGTCTGGGAACAAAACAGAACGTGCAATACATTGGACTATGTTTTTTCTACGTATATATGTCCCATGAGGGTTTTGCGTGAGGAATTCACACAATCACAATTGACATTATATACAGAATATTATAATCAACAATGTATTCGAAATCTAAATAGTAACTTGGACAAGTGTCAAAAATTAAATGTGTCTGTTCAGCTTTAAATAAACTAAAATGTGAACATTTAAGTCACACAAGCCTGGATCTCTAGACAGGGTCTTCAATTATAACCCCAAATAGAAGACATCTCTGTAAGAGTGGTGAGACTATGGAGCTCACTGCCACAAGAGGTTGTGATGGTGAGACTAAGGAGCTCACTGCCACAAGAGGTTGTGATGGTGAGACTATGGAGCTCACTGCCACAAGAGGTTGTGATGGTGAGACTATGGAGCTCACCGCCACAAGAGGTTGTGATGGTGAGACTATGTAGCTCACCGCCACAATAGGTTGTGATGGTGAGACTATGGAGCTCACCGCCACAAGAGGTTGTGATGGTGAGACTATGGAGCTCAACTCCACAAGAGGTTGTGATGGTGAGACTATGGAGCTCACCGCCACAAGAGGTTGTGATGGTGAGACTATGGAGCTCACCGCCACAAGAGGTTGTGATGGTGAGACTATGGAGCTCACCTCCACAAGAGGTTGTGATGGTGAGACTATGGAGCTCACTGCCACAAGAGGTTGTGATGATGAGACTATGGAGCTCATCTCCACACGAGGTTGTGATGGTGAGACTATGGAGCTCATCTCCACAAGAGGTTGTGATGGTGAGACTATGGAGCGCACCTCCACAAGAGGTTGTGATGGTGAGACTATGGAACGCACCTCCACAAGGGGTTGTGATGGTGAAACTATGGAATGCACCTCCACAAGGGGTTGTGATGGTGAAACTATGGAATGCACCTCCACAAGGGGTTGTGATGGTGAAACTGTGGAGCTCACCTCCACAAGAGGTTGTGATGGTGAGACCATCTAGCTCAGTGCCACAAGAGGTTATGATGGTGAGACTATGGAGCTCACCGCCACAAGAGGTTGTGATAGTGAGACTATGGAGCTCACCTCCACAAGAGGTTGTGATGGGGAGACTATGGAGCTCACTGCCACAAGAGGTTGTGATGATGAGACTATGGAGCTCACTTCCACAAGAGGTTGTGATGGTGAAGTAATTAAACAAGTTCAAAAAGGGCTTAGATGCTTTTGAGACATATAATATTACAGGTTATTTGGATTATCTAGATAGGACGTTGATCCAGGGATTTATCACAATACAATGTCATAGTAGGAGACAGGAAGGAATTGTTCCTCTTGTATGGGATAATTGGCATCCACTTCATAGAGGTTTTTGTCTTCCTCTGGAACAACACTGTAGGGTTATAGATCATGGAGTCGTGTATTTTTCCAACCTTATTTACTATGTTACCTTTCAAGACTATTTGAGGAGATTATAGCCGAACCTTTTTAGGAGCACCTTTATATGAAAATGATGAGCTGCTATCTGCTTCAACACTATGGTCAATATAGTGACAATGATATTAACTACATTTCCTTCATTCTACACTCCAGTCTATACTATATTTTAACCCATTATCAAGCGTCTTGAGTGCTCACCTCACTATAAAAAATATCACAGAACATTAATTTCAGGATTCTGGTTAAAACTGCTGTATTTTCTACACAGTCACATTACACATTTGGAATACATGTGAAGGTTCATGCATAGGACCTTGGTGATATAACACATATACTAAAACCTGTCTCTGCTGATGTAAGGGCCCATTGAGACCCTATAGCAGAGAACTGGTTAAGGCGAGTCACTGACCACTACAGAAAACTCTGTATGTACTCACAATACAAAACTAATAAGAGATTTATCCAAGGCAGCAAATAAAGTGAATAGTGTAGGGACACGTGGATAGAGAAAGAGAAAAAAGACAGTAATTATTAGCATTTACATTGACTAGTTGCTTCCTCTACCTGCAACCTAAGGTAAACTAGATGCTTTGGCTGACTTTTTCAGGTGGTGTTTGCTATCCTGAGAGCAGTATATGATATAGGCAGAAAAGCTGAGCTCTTTGATATTTGGTTTTATAGGATTTAGATCAGGACTTCTAAATAAAAAAACAGAGTAAATCCTAACGTGATTCCTAAAAGAGAAAGTGAAAGTTCTATTGACCCTGCCCACATATAGTGATTGACAGTTGGCTCTGTAAACACGTTAATACAGAGAAATCTGTCAATCAATGTAAGTGGGTGGAGTAAGCAAGACTTTTACTGTCAATTATGGAGCCCTGTTAGGATTTACTCTGTTTTATACTCCAAAAGCCTGCTCCAAATTACACACACTTACGTATCCCAGGGCTCAGCTTCATTTTCTCTACCATATCCTGCACTCAGACAGGGTGTCATAAACTATCTGATAGGAGAAGTAACACATGAATTTTCAGGAGAAGAAACATGAATTTCTCAAACATTGAAAATATAAGTATTTACTAAAACTGGACCTGTAAAGATGGCAGGTCTTTATTCCATGGAGTAGATGATAAGGTCTTTTTAGACAGGACTCACCTCCCTGTGTTCTGTTACTATATACATTTAGCTTGTATCTCTTTTACAATATACTATGCATAGTTGTGTATTATGTTGGTATTTTAGACCACAGATACTAGTCCTATATATTTAATCAATTTATATCAAACATTTTTTTCCTATGTACGTTTACACATTCACTATAGAAGTATTTGTAAATGTTCACATTTTTAGCAATGTGGGTTTTACTTGTCCAACATTCTGCACTGGTCATTTTTTTTTTTAGCTTTTTTTATTTTTATTAATTTATTTTTATATTGAGGTCAGAGCTCAGTTTTTCTAGTACAGACTTCCGAATCCCCTACTTCCTTTCAAATTGTCATCAAAGGAAGCTTATTACAAACATTTTCACTGTTGTGTTCACTATTAAAAAAAAACAAAAAACATACGCCTCAAGCTCCTCTTAGTGGATCCTGCGTGCAGGCAGGGTTTTAGAATTTCACGTCTATGTCTATATAGGTGATGTGGAGCTCTATATCAGAAAATGGCGCTCTACGACCTATGAAGCTATATTACGAAATCAATCAACACAGAAAAAAAAGTGTTCAAGGGTGCGCAGGACGCTTAGCATATGTCAAAACCCTTCTCATAATTCTAGGCTGTTAATAACAGACAATGATGTGATCCCTCCCCTATTAATTGTGCTTCACTAAAATATTTGCATTTGATTTTAGAAGTACACTCATGGGGCACAGGATATAGGTAGCAAAGTACATTTCTGAAGGCTACCATTAGGTTACCTATTAGGAAGTCCTATGCTGGGAAGATAGCTAGTATGTTATGAGATAGATAGATATGAGATAGATATGAGATAGATAGATAGATAGATTGATAGATAGATAGATAGATAGATAGATAGATAGATATGAGATAGATAGATATGAGATAGATATGAGATAGATAGATTGATAGATATGGGATAGATAGATAGATAGATAGATAGATATTGGATAGATAGATAGATAGATATGGGATAGATAGATAGATATGAGATAGATATGAGATAGATAGATAGATAGATAGATAGATAGATAGATAGATAGATAGATATGAGATAGATATGAGATAGATAGATATGAGATAGATAGATAGTAAGGAGATAGATAGATAGATAGATAGATAGATAGATAGATAGATAGATAGATATGAGATAGATAGATAGATAGATAGATATGAGATAGATAGATATGAGATAGATAGATATGAGATAGATAGATTGATATGAGATAGATAGATTGATATGAGATAGATAGATACAGTAGATAGATAGATAGATAGATAGATAGATATGAGATAGATAGATGGATAGATAGATAGATAGATAGATAGATAGATAGATAGATAGATAGATAGATAGATAGATGAGATAGATAGACACATAGATAGGAGATAAATAGATATGAGATAGATAGATAGATAGATAGATAGATAGATAGATAGGAGATAGATAGATATGAGAAATATAGATATGAGATAGATATGTGATAGATAGATAGATAGATATGAGAGAGAGAGAGATAGATATGAGATAGATATGAGAGATAGATATGAGATAGATATGAGAGAGAGATAGATAGGAGATAGATAGGAGATAGATATGATAGATAGATAGATAGATATAATGATCGAAAGAAAGATAGATATGAAAAAGATAGATAGATAGATAGATATGAGATCGATAGATATGAGAGATAGATATGAGATAGATATGAGAGAGAGAGAGAGAGATAGGAGATAGATATGAGAGATAGATAGATAGATATGAGATAGATAGATATGAGAGATAGGAGATAGATATGAGAGAGAGATAGATATGAGATAGATAGATAGTTATGAGATAGATATGAGAGAGAGAGAGATAGATGAGATAGATAGATAGATAGATATGAGATAGATAGATAGATAAAGGATAGATAGATAGATAGACAGACAGATAGATAGATCTGAGATAGATAAATATATATATATATAGGTAGATATGAGAGATAGTTATGTGAGATGGATAGATGTGAGATAGGTGGCTAGATAGACATGTGTTGCAGAGCGACCTCAGGCGGTCACAATACGCTACCACCAAAAGTTATGCAGCAGAGACCTGCAAGGTATGGGTAATCTAGCTGCTGGCCTTTGGCGAGTTAAGCCGGCAGTTAGGCATCGGAAATCATGGGTTACTGACACATGTTGTAGCAGGATAGCTGCTAAGCAACTAATCCAGTCCAGCTCTTAAAGGCCTATTAAAAGCCTGTTCCTTCAGGACAGCAGGGGGGTGTAGTTCATTGCCAAGAGTTTGGAGCAACAAGCAGAGCTGAGGAGGGGGCTACTATTCCCCAGGCTGGTACTGTACTGTGTGAAGATGTGTTTTGTGGGGCTGGGTAGTAGACCCAGGCCACTGATAGAGAGGGAATCTCTGAATGTTTAGTGAGTGGCTAGCTGACCTAAAATTTATGTTGTAGTGTTTTGTACAGTGACCTGCGTCAAATGCTTGAAGAATAAAGCTGGCTGAGGTCAGTTGGAAGAAGTCTTGTGTTGAAGTGATGTGTGTACTGGGTGCCAGCGACTGTCTTACGAAAAGACTGCAATCCCAGACCTAAAGGGACCCCCGGGCCCAACATCAGTGAGTGCTCACATGTGATATAGATAAGATAGAAATGAGATAGATATGACAGATAGGGTAAGATAGGTAGAAAAAAAAGATAGCTGGCTAGATAAACCCTTAACTAAATGTGATCAGTCACCATGTCCAGTCTACGATACTAAGTTACCCCACTAAGCTAACTTCCATTTTTCTCATGAGTGATCTGTGATGTTTCAATGTGATGCAATCTAAATTTCCACCAGGATTCCAATTTTTTAAAGCCCCACCACACAAGTGAAAATACCCATCTAATTTTGGAATTAGGCGCATAAAAGATTTTTAAAAATTACTTACGTCGCTTGCATGCACATTTCTTTATCCTCTTGGGGTCTGTGATGTCATCGTGACAAGCTTTGCAATAGAAAAATGCACTGTGGGAAAACACCACAGAGATTAGAAAGGGAATACGATTTTGAAAGAATAGATTCAGGTTTTCAGATTTTCTAGCTACATGTAGACTACTGTTCCAGATTAATAACACAATACTTCTTACCAAGACAATCTGGATATCTATAATGTATCTACAATCTACAATATATATCTACAATCTACATGGTCTGTGAGTCTTATGATCTTTTTTTTTTTTGCCCAACTATATATTGTTATTGGTTGCACAGTCCCACAAGATACAATGTTAAAAAAAAAAACACATCCCAAACATTTGTGTGTCGGATCTGCATCCAAAATCCCATAGAAATTATTGGGATTTGTTTTTCCAGCGGGAAAAAAAATGACCTAAAATCCACTGTATAACCGTGTCAAAATATTCGTCGGATGACATAGTTTTAGGATTTAGAATACGACAAGTATTTTGACATTTGGCTTGTGGACGTACCCTTAGGCCATGTCCCCACGGCACCGGTTTGCGGCCGGTTTTTTCAGACGTTTTGCGGTTTTGCAAACCGTCTGAAAAAACCGGCCGCAAAAGTTTTACACGGCCGCTATGCAAACCCACGCAGCAGGCCCCACTGTACAGGTTTTCACCCCGAAAAGCATTGCGCTTGTTCATTCCTCCATCTGGTTTTTGGACGGAATATCAACATCACAATGTGAAGGGGGAGGGCTTTTCTCATCGCGGAGAAAAGCCCTCCACCTGCGGCTGTGTGCACGGCCCGAAAACAGGACAAATACCGGTCAGATAAACTGACCGGTATTTGTCCTGTGCCGTGGGGATGCGCCCTTAGGGCTTGTCCCCATGGCACAGGTTATTTGTCAGTTTTTCCAGACTGTTTGCGGTTTTACAAACCGTCTGAAAACCGACAAGCAAAGCTCCCCTATAGACTTCAATGGAAAATCCATGCAGCAGTCCCCACTGCATGGATTTTGCGCCGGACGTTTTTTTCCGCAGCTGTCAGTCTGAAAAACTTGTATTCGGTTTTTGGGCGGAACATGAACATGTGGGTGCGAAGGGGGACGGCTTGAATCCGGATACTGTCCCCCTGCGTGCCAAAAAAGACCACATACCGTTCTGCATTTACGACCAGTATTTGTTACTTACCGTGTAAACACAACCTTATAGATGTAAGGTAGAAGATAACATTTATAACTTTAAAGGGGTTGTCTCGCTACAAAGATTAGCTTTCAACATGTAGGGAACACTAAATAAACATGTTCTCCAAATATATTGCGTTGCTCATTTTTTTTTTTTTGTTAAGGAGCTACAAGTGATTTTATCACCTTCTTTGCTCTCTCTGGTTCCCCAAGTGACCGACCTGTGTACTTCCACCCCCCCTGCTGTTTGTTGTATCTGATAGCAGGGAGTGATGTCATCACACAGAACTCAGGACTTTGAGAGCGTGTTTGTTATCTGATCTTTCAGCCAAAAGCCAGTAATTACTACTGTTTACTTTAACTCAGAAGCTTCCCTGGTCCTGACAGCAGGAGATTTATCTAATTAGCAGAAGTCTGAATACACTGAGCTCATAAACTAATTACAGACAGCTCGACCAGGAAGTGACAGAGCAAAGCAGCATTATTTCATTCATGCATCCTATGAAACTTTGAGATGAGAAAACCCCTTTTAATCATCACTGAGGTCAATGTAACCAAAGAAAAACAATATTATTAGGTAACTACCGTTTAACTTCCTTGGCATCGCTTGCTATGAAGAATCCAAGGGTGCCTTCCTTAATCTTCACATGGTTTCCTGGATTGATAATAATCCTGAGGACAAATAAGTGAAAACATGCTTAGAACTGAACTATACTAGAAGTTCTTTATCCATCTAGTTACTGGCAGAACACACCCATTACCCCCTCCAGTTCTGGCCCTTTACAAGCATAATTGACAATGGCTGAGCTGGTAACAAAATGTGAGTAAATCAGCTGTTTAACTATTGGGCTCAATGTTAGGGTATAGCGACGGTAGCAATACTATTATTCCAAATGCATCATACCAAAAAAATCTAACTACGAACTGCAAAATCAGTCCCAAACAACTGGCAAGATTGTATTACTCAGATTCTCATAGAGAAACGTTTGTTCCGCTCATGCACTCAATCATTGTCATTGTGATCTCAGGGGCCAGATATGTGCATGTAGGAGGCTTATACCGATACTATCAGCTTCACGTTTTATTCACTGATATTATCTCGGTGAAAAGAACAATCTTTATACTTGATTTCAATTGCAGAAAATAATAACTTTTTTTATGCAACTATAGCTCAATGTGGATGGATCTGTTGAGGGAGGGGTTAATGGTGCATTTATTAAGGTGTTAATTCACGAAAAACACGAGCAGTAGTGAAAGCTGTATTCGGAGAGGTCATATTCTCTCTAAACTGAACTGGAAATCTACAAGGTAATGGTGATCACGGCTTAGAATTGTAACTATCTACTTGTTGCGGATTCCTCCATTGGGTTTACGTGAACAAAAACATACGGAAATTGTGTATCGATCAATTAGCTCATAGTTTGTGAGTGTATATTAGAGGTTTTTCCCATCTTGTGCAAATTTATTTTACGTCACTATGATTCATCACATTGTAATTTAGTGTCCAGATGCCTTAGTATCACAGGCACTTATCTGTATATAGATGTACTGTCTGGATGGCAGGTTCATCCATTTTTCATGTAAACCACCTCCTATTTATGAAACAAGGCCGGACCATTGTAAACTTGGCACTTCTTACCCTTCATCTCCCCCGTACACCCTAAGATTGTAAGCTCTTGGGACCAGGGCCCTCACACCTTGTGTCTCATTTGTAAGTACTTTTAATGTGTAATGTCTGTACGTTTACCCTTGAATTTGTAAAGTGCTGTGGAATATGTTGGCGCTATATAAATAAAGAGTATTATTATTATTATTATTATTATTATAATAATAAGTAAGCCGGTTTTATTATAGTCGTATGAGTCATTCTGATTATCTCCTGCTTGTGTAAATCGCATACTCTGAAAGTATGTTTTTCTTCTCTCTCCATTAGTGAAGTATGGGATATCAAACATCTCATTTTCTCCTCTGCCTGTTATATGAAGAACAGGCCCTAAAGAGACGTAACGTTAGTGTAGGTTCCCACCTGTATCGGGGTCCTCTTGCTGATTGGAAGGTGGGCTTAAGCAGTTTTGTTCAAAAATGTGAACTAAGAGCCTCACATTTTTTTTTCATATATCCTAAGTGGCGGAAATGCTTTTTCAAAAATTCCTATGTGCCTTTTGATATTTTTTAGTTGATAGTGTACTGCTGATATTGGAATGTGTATGTATATTGCTGCCACACCAGAACTATTGTGCCCTGCTACATATTTGTCATTATTTTATGTGTACATGGTGTGAACTGGTCACAAATATTACACCAGTAGGTGGTTCATGGAGTTATAAGTTTTAAACCTATATTAACAGAAAGTAGTAAGTCAAGAGAGAGCAG
Organism: Phyllomedusa bahiana; assembly: GCA_025379985.1. NCBI lineage: Eukaryota > Metazoa > Chordata > Amphibia > Anura > Hylidae > Phyllomedusa > Phyllomedusa bahiana. The sequence goes on from JAODAL010016354.1 coordinate 26,667, forward strand.
GGAGTGACGTTCTCATCCTGGCCACTGCTAAAGCACAGAGAGGTGGTCGGTAAATTAGGGAAGCTTGTGTACAAAAGCAGGAGATAAGAACTGCTGTAACTCTGAAGCAATATCAGAACTGCATTGTATTTGGTAATAGTTTATTTATCTGTGCCTTCATGTTTAATCAGTGGAATGGGAATACCGCTTGAATAAAAGATGCAAATACAGCTATAGAAGCTTGGATAAATGAGGCCCATTGCGCTGTGTTTAGTCATATAGGGCGACATTTATGAACGGGGCTGCGCCAGATATTTAGCGTCTTTTCAGCCCGATATCAGGTACAGCCCCGTTCGCTGTGCTGAAATCCCTCCTGCACGCCACTCCTGGGCACGTTACTTTGTAATGCGCCTGGGATCGGGGAGCAGGGGCGGGAGGCAGGGCGTACTAGAACCGTATGAAGCAATAGATTTACAGCTTTGTTACGGCAATTCTAGGCGCGTTACAGCTGGAACAGGTAGAGCACTTTCAAAGAGGTTTACCTGAGCCAGAAAATGGTGCCCTTGCCCTAGAATGCGCCTGATTTATGACCCGCTGAATAGCGGGTTCACAAATTGAGCACATTCTAGGCTATTATTATGTGCATAAAAATTGTTGCTTGGGTGACACATATCATACATGTCGCCCATAACGTGTAGATGTGTGCATAAACTAGCTCCATAACAGTTCACTGCTGCCCTGTTTTCAGACCACAACAGAATTTGCTCCTTCAAGCTAAATATAAAGAGATGATAATAGCCTCAAACTCATTGGCGGACACACTCAATATTCAAAAAAGTTTTCAGAAGTAAATTGACTTTTGTGCCAGTTGAAAGTTACTCTTCATCTCCCTTTCGCCTTTCAACTGTGTGCAGTATACGATTCCTGCTGACTGATGTGCCACCGATTGATTATGCTGAAAAATATATTGATATATCGGCACAAGCAATAGCACATACAGGACTCCTGCCTGTTAAACTGAAAGAGGAAATGGTACAGGACAGCTAGCAGGCCGCTCAGAATTGGTCTTAAAGGGAATGTGTCATCAAAAAATGAGTCATTGTTTAAGTCCCATTTTTATGTTAAACACAGTTATTAGGAATTTTTGGTTGTTTTTTTTTTACATTTTTCATATCAGTTTCAATATTTTTTAAGAATTCTTAAGTCCTGCAGTTTTCACTTTGGCCACTAGGCCTTGTTTGCACTGCTTTAACAGCAGTCAGAGAGATGCTTTACAGCAGCTTCAGGCACATAGGAGACTTAAGATTGACTCAGTCCCATTCACTTCTATAGGAGAGTTTTCTAGTCATGCTCTGTGACCTGTGTCACTGTGCAGGGAGGTGAAAGGGTGAACTGTGACATCTCCTCTTGTGACTGGTGGATCCTGTGTTATCTATTCACACTGGAATGAGCTTCATGCACATAGGAGACTTAAAGGGGTTGTCTCACTACATTGATTCATCTTACAGTCCTGTTTTCTTTGTTTCACTTTGAATTCAGGGGCGTGTTTACTGGATTCTACAAGGCTGCAGTAGAAGCCAGGTCTGTAGCTATAGCAACCAGTGCTGGCAGCCTGTCACGAGAGATCAAACAGGTCTGTAGCTATAGCAACCAGTGCTGGCAACCTATCAGGAGAGATCAAACAGGTCTGTAGCTATAGCAACCAGTGCTGACGGCCTATCAGGAGGGATCATACAGGTCTGTAGCTATATCGCCCTGAGGAGCTGATGCAGCCCATACAAGAGGGGATATCTCAAAATAGGTAGGATACTGTTAAGGGACACATATTGCAAAGGGACTTGTTTTTGTAAGATCTTAAACATAAAAAGCAATCCGTGTAGTGAGACAACCCTTTAAAGACTGACTCAGTCCCAGTTACTTCTATAGGAGAGATTTCTAGTCATGCTCTGTGACCTGGGAAGAAGTCACTGTGCAGGGAGGTGAAAGGGTGAACTGTGACATCTCCTCTTGTGACTGGTGGATCCTGTGTTATCTATTCACACTGGTTACTCCTTTCAGTTTGACCCTCTTTGTGCTGATAATGAGCAGACGACTGAGAATCTTTCTGTACAGAACAGGAAGTGTCAGACTATTATAAGGCTTCGTGGCCAAAGTGAGAACTGCAGGACTTAAGAATTATTTAAAAAAATTGAAAGTGGTATGGAAAATTTAAAAAATATAACCAAAAATTCTTAAAAAATATGTTGAACATAAAAATGTGAGTTAAACAATAAGTCATTTTTGATGACACATTCCCTTTAATATAAATTGACTACACTTACATAATACTATGATAGGGATCTGACTGACAACACTGATGTTCTGACCTACTGTAGACGCATCTTTTTAGATACCGATGTTTGCACTGTGTCCCTCGGCAGTCTGTCTTATGAACATTATAAGGATACTCTGTTGTAGAAAATAGAAGCTTATCTATGAACAGCAAAGCACATTTCAGTATCATGCTTGCATACAATCCACAAGGTGCAGAAAATGGCATGCCATCCATTTCCATAAGGGAAAAAAAAACAAACTTCTGCAATATATCCCCTCCTGTCCACAGCGCTAAACTATAGCAAACAAGGTGCTGTCTATCTGGTTGTCACATCTATTTGACAAAGAGCTGCTGGAGATCTTGGCGGATGATAAATAGCCCTTCTCGTTTCTTGAAGTCTGATAGATCTCTCAGGTCCAAAGGGAGAACCAGCTATTTAAATCACAGTTCATCGCTGAGTCTAAAGATAAATAGGCCTGCCAGTTTTTCACTGAGGCAAGGTAATCCTCCATCTTTCCCCGGGATGCTCATTAAGATGGTAGAGGACAATTTACAAAGTGCCAACGCTGTCTGAACAAATGCACACGTTGTGATTTTCAGCTCGTAAGCAACAAGACAAGGCCAATTCGGTGCCAAAGTTAGTCCACTGGATCAGACGCGTAACCTACAGCTCCAATGCTAAATCACCTACCATGTGCAATGTATAAAAGGGTCCTCACCTACCATGTGCCACTTATAATAAGTTACAGGCCCAATGCTAAATTTATAAAAGGGACCTCACCTACCATGTGCCACTTATAATAGCTTACAGGCCCAATGCAAAATTTATAAAAGGGTTCTCATCTACCATGTTCCACTGATAAGAATTTACAGCTCCTGGGCCCCAATGCTAAATTTATAAAAGGGTGCTCACCTGCCATGCGCCACTTATAATAACTTACATCTCCTGGGCCCCAATGTAAAATGTATAAAAGGGTCCTCACCTACCATGTGCCACTTATAATAAGTTACAGGCCCAATGCTAAATTTATAAAAGGGACCTCACCTACCATGTGCCACTTATTATAACTTACAGGCCCAATAAAAAAATGTATAAAAGGGACCTCACCTACCATGTGCCACTTATAATAGCTTACAGGCCCAATAAAAAAATTTATAAAAGGGACCTCACCTACCATGTGCCACTTATTATAACTTACAGCTCCTGGGCCCCAATGTAAAATGTATAAAAGGGTCCTCACCTACCATGTGCCACTTATAATAACTTGCAGCCCCAATGCAAAATTTATAAAAGAGACCTCACCTACCATGTGCCACTTATAATCACTTACAGCCCCAATGCAAAATTTATCAAAGGGTCCTCACCTACCATGTGCCACTTATAATAACTTACAGGCCCAATGCAAAATTTATAATAGGGTCCTCCCCTACCATGTGCCACTTATAATAACTTACAGGCCCAATGCAAAATTTATAATAGGGTCCTCCCCAACCATGTGCCACTTATAATAACCTACAGGCCCAATGCAAAATTTATGTAAGGGTCCTCACCTACCATGTGCCACTCATAATAACTTACAGCTACTGGGCCCCAATGCAAATTTATAAAAGGGTCCTCCCCAACCATGTGCCACTTATAATAACCTACAGGCCCAATGCAAAATTTATGTAAGGGTCCTCACCTACCATGTGCCACTCATAATAACTTACAGCTACTGGGCCCAATGCAAAATTTATGTAAGGGTCCTCACCTACCATGTGCCACTTGCTTTAGCTCCTGGGCCCCAATGCAAAATGTATAAAAGGGTCCTCACCTACCATGTGCCACTTATAATAACATACAGCTCCTGGGCCCCAATGCAAAATTTATAAAAGGCTTCCTCACCTACCATGTGCCACTTATAATAACTTACAGGCCCAATGCAAAATTTTTAAAAGGTTCCTCACCTACCATCTGCTACTTACAATAGCTCACAGCTCCTGGTATCCTGGTAGGCAATGCAACATTTATAAAAGGCACCTCACCTGCCATGTGCCACTGATAACAGCTTACAGCTCCTCGGCCCCAATGCAAAATTTATAAAATGGTCCTCATCTACCATGTGCCCCTTATAATAACTTACAGGCCGATGCAAAATGTTTAAAAGGGTCCTCACCTACCATGTGCCACTTATAATAAAATATTGATAGCATCTTGAATGGAAGAGGGGCCTTTGAGCTAGTTTAGGCTACAGGGCTCGATTGCGACTACTACCTATGCACCCCCTACAATTACCCTATTGCTCTGGATCATGATCATGTCGTAAGACTGACACTCACGCTACATTGAGAGTTTGAAATCTGTACCCATATTAGGTAAGTTTTTATTAGATGTAATAACTCCTACAGACTGTACAGGAAGCTTTCCATTCCAAAGACTATTTATTCCATCAAACTGTATGTTTGCATCTTTAGATTTTGATCCTCAAATTAGGAACATGACCTTCTATGAGAAAGTTCTATTCCTTTAACCAACTACTATACCTAGCACTATGTCTCCCATAATACAGCTGATACATCTGGGCACATGCCCACTATCCGTTCCTATTTTGCACCTTTCTTTTTTTCTCAACATTTTATCAGTGACTCTGACACGAGTAATGCCAGCAGTGCCAAAAACTTACAAAATCTCCCTAAAATCTCATAAGCAGATGGGAGAAAGGAGGGGAGGGCAGTATGGATAAATCTTTGTATAATTCATGCAAACTGAGCAAACACAAAATAAAACGCTGATGTTATGGTCTAGATATTCTGTACCATTGTCCCCATGCAGTAAAGGCAGGTGTATAATGTCATAGGCAACCAATGGCATACAATTATGCATAGTGTGCTTGCAACCCATTATCAGCCCAATGTTAGAAAAAATAAAAATGAAGACAGCAATGAAGGGATTTATTGGGTTACCCCTTTTCCATGCTGGCTAACCAAAGGCATTTTTGTAACAACCCAACATAATCATCATTTGACTTTTTTTGCACATCAATAAGCCAAACACCACTTGAGAATCATGCACATTCGTTACATACCGAAGCAAAGCAATGGTGCATTCTGAAAGTAACATTCGGACGTTATTTCTAACATTGAGGATAACTTCATATCTGCATCGGACGTTATGTTCGGACCCTGTGGCACAAATTCTGTCAAGAATGACAGAAAACAATAGTGCTATTTTTATTGTTGAATTAACAGCCACCACGTCCACCACCCAATGGACCCTGTTGTAGTCAATGGTGTCCATCGGATGCCGTTGAAGTCCGTCATTTAACCCCTCAAGCCAAACGCCTGAAAAATAGTCAATGACCAGAACATTTTTTTAGTTTTTGCCTCCTCGCGTTTCAACAGTTGTAACTTTATTATTTTTTCAATGACGCAGTTGTACGAGGCCTCGTTTTATTAGAGACAAGTTGTACTTTATGGGGGAATAGTTTAAGTTCACTTATAAATAATTTAAATAATTGCAGATTATTTTTTTTTTTAAATCTTTTATTTGTTTTGTTTTTTAATTTTTTTTACACCATTCACATTTCACACTTAATAACTTGTTAAATTTATTCTACAGGTTATTACGGTTGTGTGGATACCTAATATGTGTAGGGTTTTTTTGTGTGTGTAATATATGCACAATTATTTTTTTATTAAATATTTATTTTTATTTTAGTTATTTTTTTTATTCATTTTTTTACACTTTTTATGTTTTTTTTTTTAAAAAAATCCCATGAAGGGAGAACTGTGTTACATTTTTTTTTTGGACACTTAGTAATGTACTAGCATATTCATATATGCTAATACATTATAATCTGTGTCAGTCTGACACATGCAGTGATCAGGACAGCACACAGTCTGTCCTGGTCACTGGCATGTTACACAGCCGTGGGGCCACTCTAGGTCCCCAGGGCTGACTGTGCAGCCGTTCCCCAAGCTCTGTCGGATCACCGGGTGTTCCGATGACCCGACAGAGCAGGGAAATCGTTTGATTGCGCTGCAGTGACGATCCGCCGCAATCAAAGGGTTAAAGCACCGGGGAACGGGGGTTTCCCCCGCTCCCCGGTGCCCGCAGGAGATACTTTGGGATCAGGGCTGTGTAGTACAGCCCCAATCCCAGTGCTGCTGCGGCGCCCGGAGCCACAAACCCCGAAAGACGTCGCTATAAACAAACGACCTGTACAGCCGACGTCAAAAGTCGGTGGGCGGTCGTTAAGGGGTTAATAGCCTGGGCCCCATCTCTGTGATGGAAAATTCAAATGGAACCTCCACCGAAGATGTGAACCGAGCCTAAGCTCTGCTCGCGGCTTGGCGGTCACTCTTCCCGCTCATCATAGGTGCTCTATTTAGGATTGTGGCATTACCCTGCCATTTATCCGCTATTGGACCTCATCATAGGTATTGTATTATGCACATATTTGGGTGAGTCTTGTTCTGGTCTCCCCTTATGATTGTGGGATCATCTTGCCATTAATCTGTTATTGGACCTTATAATAGGTATTGTATGGTGCATATTTTTGAGTTAGTCTTACCTAGGACTTCTCTTTAAACCTGTTATTGTATTTATACCATTCTTTTGACAAGTGTTTTGTATTTTTTATGTGGTACACAAACTTTTCCCTTGATGGGTGTAGGGCACATCGAAACATGTTGGAATATATTTTGGTTTCACTCATCAATGGAAGACCATATAACCATATCATTTATTTAAATCTGTTTGTCCATACTTATAGACCAGAAAGTGCAGATAAAACATAGAAAAACATGGCTTAGGTATACTTAAGTGTCCAGGTAAGTCTGTAAACCTCCTCGTATGCATATATCAGTCCAAATGTGGATAGCTTGGAGACGATACATTTTGTGGTGGACATTATTATATAGAGATTACGTGGGATATTTTTTGGTACCATTTGTCTTCATAGGCACCACTTTAGTGTAGAGATTAGTGTGCATTAGGGACAGGTTCCCGGGCAGAGTCGTCCTTTTTGGGACGGTCACTCTGCTATTCACCTTAATGGATGTTTATATAGGTCAAATAGGGCTTAATAGGGATTTCTTTATGTTGTGCCTGTTTTGGCTGCATGTTTTTGCACTTTTGTGAGTTTTTGCACTTTTAATTTTTTAGTCTATTTATTAAAAGTTATGTTTTATCACAAGGCATTATGGGAAAGGAGCTGAGAAGCTCAAGCGCCCTCTGTTGGATGTAACAAATCCTATTTGTTTTTGACCCACTGGGTCTTTGGAAAGCAAGAAGGGATATTCCTTCTTGCTTTCCAAAGGATACTTACTCTGGTCTCTGCTGTGTTTTTAGTGTCTAACACATTATATGATTGATATCTTATCTTTGAGCTAGTTTGATGTTATTTTTGAGAAAAGGTGCTTGACTTACAAATTTTGGGAAATTTTGCATTACATGACCAAATCTTGTTGGACACCTAAGCATTGCATCCATAGATGTTTGTTGCATATCCCATTAAAATTTTGTAGCCTCTACTCTTCTTGCAAAACTCAGGGATTTACGATGCTGTGCGAATAGTCATACTAAAACAGAAGAGAGTCTCAGGGTAAAACCCACATCCAATAAAGATACGGCATCGGCACATCTACCAAAAAACATAGGGCGACATGTATGACTGGGGCTGCGCCAGAATTCTGGCATCAAAAAGCTGTAGTAGACCAGTTCTATAGATGTTTGAACAGGCGTACTCCAAACTTTGCCGCGGTAAGTGCCTCGGGAACGCGCCAAAGACACTTCTTAGCGCGCCAAAGTTTTGGGGTGTTCTGGGGGCGTCGCACCACATTAGTAGAAGTAGACAAGTCATGTCCCCATAGTTTTAGTAATTATTATTTAAAGGTTTAATGTCATATCATAGCATTATGTTTTTATAATGTATAATTATATAATTTTGTTTTGTATAGACTACACTAAATAACCTCAGCATTTCTAGAGAAGACTTCTAATATCATATTATTGCGATAGTTGTTAATTAAATTGTTTAGATGAATAATTAAAGGGGTTTTGCCATGAAGTGAGTTCCTTACCTCTTACCTGCTCAGGAGAGAATATAAACCAAGGATGGTGAGTCATGAACTGCTGCAGGGCTGAGAGGGAGGGGGGTGAGCAGAGAGCGAGGAAGAAGTGAGCGTCTGCAATGTTTACTCAAATAATTACATTACAACCAATGGATTCTCAATACAGCAGACAACCTCATAGAATGCACTTTCTTCCCAGCCCCTTGCAAGCTCCTTCATGTTCCCTGTCATCAGATAAGAAGTGCAAACAGGCAAGGGCGGCCAGATCAGCTCCTGTCAGTGTCCTGGTCGTGTCTAATGTAAACTGTCAGGAAACTAAGGGGGACTGAGCAATGCTATAGCTCTCACAGGCTTCACTTTTTATAATCACATATATTTAGGAAAGTGATTAAATACCCATTTTGGAGGATCCCACGTCAACAATACATCGTGGCAAAACCCCTTTAAGTCCCAGTTTCCCGTATTTTACTTTCAGAATGCAACATAAATGACCTTTCATTACAGAATATTGAAAACCAGCAAATTAAACTGTTCAAAACTGAAAGAACAGCACTAGTAAGAAGGCCCATGCTATACCAGACACATGGCAATACTGCACATCTGAACCGTTCCATTAGCCAGCAGGTTTTGTTAGTTTTTTTTTTTTTTTTTTGGCACTCCACATTGACAAATCATGCAATCACAAATAAGAAAGCTTCGTAAAGACAACACGACTGGCCATATGCAACTCCCTATGTTGCAGTAACTTTTCTGCAGTTACCAAACTTGCAGGAAGTTTCTTGTGGAGAATCCCAAACCACACCCATAGGAAAGGACACACAGATGTCACATGAATGCCGATAAAACACTGCACACAGACAAGACAAACCGCAGAGATGGGCTGGAGAAGACAACCCACTCTTCAAGTTTACATCAAGCTGATGGCAAACAGTTTAAGTTTAGGAAAAAAAAAGACTTAATAATGAGAAGAATGGAAATACTTTGGATAGCAAGCCTTAAGAAGGGAATCTGATGAGGAAATCAAATTGTTCTTATCCATAGGCTCCAAAATTTCCATGATCAGGGGAACATCTTCTATGCTGCTATGGGACACTGGTGAGTTTTGACAAATCCTTGCACTTCACATAGCCTAAAATAAATGGCTACTAGGGGCTAATTCTACCAATGCTACATTACCACCTTATAAACCCTAAACCAATGAGTCACCAAGCAGAAGACACAATACTACTTGGCCATCTGGTTAAGGACACGATGCAATGGACTCTTAGACCAGCTCAAAAAAGCCCATTTTATTCACCAATTGTCAACGTAAAGCACCATGTCAGCAAGGCATTATGGAAAGGAGTGAGAAGCTCTAGCGCCCTCTATTGGATTACAAATCCTCAATTTGCTTTTGACCCACTGATCCTTGAAAGCAAAAAGGGATATATAGCCAAGCCAGCATCACTCATCTGTGCTGTTTCGAGATGAGTGATGCTGGCTTGGCTAAATATCCCTCCTTGCTTTCCAAAGATCCCTTAATATCCCTTTGGAAAGCAAGAAAGGATATATAGCCAAGCCAGCATCACTCATCTGTGCTGTTTCGAGATGAAGTTAAGCCTGCTTGGCTTAAATATCCTTTCTTGCTTTCCCAAAGATCCAGTGGGTCAAACGCAAATTGAGGATTTGTAACATCCCAATGTGGGCGCTAGAGCTTCTCAGCTCCTTTCCCATAATGCTTGTGATATGCAAGGTGCTTCGTGGATTGCAAAAAGGCAATATCGAATCTCCACAAACGCATATAATAGGCGCTCTCACTAAGGGAAGGAGATCTTCCTTTTCTGACCAACGTAACACATGGACACCTTGAATGGGTTAGTTAGGTCTTCACAGATGAGTTAAGGCACCAATTGGTTATTAAGGACACTTGAATAACAACATTGGATTCACAACCCTTTTCCAGCACTAGATGAGGGTCAGCTCAGAGAATATCCAGTGGTGTTTTACATAGGAGTAGTGTGTTTTAGATGGCAGCATTGCCAAAGGCATTAGTATTCAAGATATTTTTTTTTTTACCAGGAAAATAAAAAAGACTATTTTTGTTTCAGCATGAGCTGGGAAAAGCAATGTGGTGGCAATGTTTGGTAACAGTCTATATGTAGGTATCAGTGTTAAGGGAGTTTCCCACCATAGAAATATATGGCATATTCTACACACATTTACATACTTGGTTGGTTGTGTTCACACATAGATTTAATAGGAGAGAGCTATGGACATGCAAAACCATTCTACCATTCAATTTCCATCTACATATGACAAGATGCCCTATTTTCACAATAAGTCAGTGAGGGTCCTGGAAGTCATACCTACACCTATCAGATAGTTAAAGCATATCTTGAGGGCATGCCTTAAATGTATATGGTGGGAAAATGAGTTTAGCAGTTACTAAGCTCTTTAATAAGAGGGCATGTACTGTGCAGTGCTCTTTTTAAAGTCCGATCTCTAACATGATAATCAAATTCAAGTGACCTGCTAGCTTGACATGGGATAAATAAAAGGGATCCATTGACCATGAGATTGGCTTTGCTGGCATGGTACATTAACTCACAGAAAAAAGAGATAATAATAGGAATATAGAAAACCGTCTCACAGATCAAAAGAAAAATTCCTAAAACAATAATCTTTAATAGATATGCGATTAAAATAAATTATCATATATATAAACATGGCCACACACATATAGCCACTTGACCAATGATCGACTGTATATGTATAAAGAACCCGGGTAATCAGTACCAAAATACAAATGTAAGTGGACAATGTCTAGCTAATGCACAGCAAAAAAGACATTGTACCAAATACCCAATAGCAGGGATAAGTGCCCCTATAAGAGGGAGAAAATGTGGTCAAAAATGTGGTCCAAAAAACTCACGGTTTCTGAAGACCTTGTTCACAATATACACCGTTGCCGCCATTTGACCAGTATATACCTATAATAGAAAAAACACTATCGCTATCACTATACTAAGTCCTAATCCAGATAGAGCACTCGCCCCGGAAAAGGGCCTACCACCCCCCTCTCTGCGACTCACCCTAACAAACTAAATTATACGTAACAAACAAAAAGACACAGACATAAGTCCCCGACCTCGTTTCCCAAGATATGGTTTCATCAGGGATAATAAAATTATACATCTTGATTGAGGATGATGATGGTCCAAGTGATAGGCCTGATGGACCATCATCATCATCTGGATAGGATAGTATAGTTGATAGCGATAGTGCTTTTTCTATTATATTGGTAATAATACAGTCCAGAGTTGGGGCAACGGAGTCTATTGTGACAAGGTCAGACCGTGATTTTTTACCAACATTTTTTGACCACATTTTCCTCCCTCTTATAGGGGACGACACTCCCTGCAAATAGTTAGGTTAGGTAACAATGTCTTTTTTTTGCTGTGATAAGCTAGACATTGTCCCACTTGCTTTGAAATTTAGGTACTGATATGACACCGGGTCCTTTTATACATATACAGTTAGCATATTTGTAATAGTGGCTATATGTGTGAGGCCATTTTATATATATAGGATAATTATTTTAATGCATATCTATTAAAGATTATTGTTTTAGGAATTTTTCTTTTGATCTGTGAGATAGCATGGTACATTAACATAACATATTTTGCACCTTTATAGGGCCACATAGGGCCACATAGGGCCACATGTATGAAAAACATTTTGGTCTAGAAACTCATTTTTCCCGCATGAGGAAAAACCAATGGGCAAAAAAGTGAGTTTTTAGACAAAAACCGTTTCATACATGTGGCCCAAAGGGCGACAAGTATTGAAAGGGTTTTTTTCAACCCTTTTTTCTGGCGCACACTGCACCTAACTGAGCGGCAATGATGTCTAGATGCCTCCTAATGAATGTGTTTTGGGCATTGATCGTAAACTCGAAACTTTCTAATGCTGCGCTAAGATGAGGGGTGTTCTGAAGGGCGTCGCACCACACTCCGTAAATATTAGACACTATATGGAATGTGGGTCGGCAAAACTATGCGCATTACTGCTCCAACAGGCATACCCTAGTTTCAGTGTCGCTCTGCCTGAGCCTGAGGAGTCCAGAAGTGGGAGATATATTTGCTTGTAAGGGGCAAAAATATTCATCCAATATTTCTTTCTCAACTTACAAGCATACAATAAACAAAGTAATTTATATGATAAATTATCAAACTGTATACAAATTGAAATGTATATACATTTAGTGAAAAGTGTATTATCAAATAAAATAGCGTATATAAGTAATATAATTAAAACTCCAAAAATAATAAAAATATCTCCTATAAAAATGTATTTAAAATTAATATAATCTAAAACAAATTTTACATAAAAAAACCCATTGATTGTGTTGTCCAGATTTTTTTATATTTAAAATTTTTACTAATTAAATTTTAAATGTATCATTGTCTGCTCCTCAGCCTTAAATTCTACATACCAGCGGAGAGCCGCGCAACAGCACAGGTATTTGCTGACCTTTTGACCACCAACCAGGATCAGTGCCATAGGTTTCCTATTCACGGACATGCTATTCTAATGACTTTCTTTATCCAGCCTGTCTATAACGTGTAATACATGTTAGGTGCATTACTGATGCGCCTAAATTCTGTAATGCGCCAAACACACAGGCGAGGGTCGGGGAACTTTACACACCATTTGTGAACACACGAAAACCACTTTCATACATTAGGCGCATTATACACTGAAAATGAGACTCGACTATTCACTTCGACGCGCCTTCCTTCATACATGTCGCCCATAGTTTCATAGGGAATGACTCAGTAGAGTTCTTATTTTATTTATTCAAGGCCCTGCTTATTCTGGGTTAAGGAGTCCAGTAGGCGGGCTTATGAGTCAAACCCAGCCCTCTCTGTATGCACAGTCATACAAGAAGGCCGTCAATCAGCCTCTACTGAATCCTACCCTGCAAAACTCTATATTAGTGTGCTCAGCTCCGAGTGCTCTGTAACATGACGCCAGCAGATCAGATCCCATGGTCAATGTGACAGGTTCCCTTTCATGTTAAAGCTTTTGTCTGGTGGAATTTTTTTATTTTGGTTAGATTAGGATCCTCACCGCATCACTTTAGGACTATGGCGTGAGGCACAAATACAGATGTTCACCGCATCTTGCTTTAAGGGTATGTTCACACGGTGTATTGCGGCGCATATAGTACGCGCCGCAATATGTCGGGTGTTTTGGAAGCATGCGCTGATCAGCGTGTAATTCCAAAGCACAGGGGGCCGGCCCTATAGTCAGTTGCATGGTCAGTGCCGTGAAATCGTCGTGAACAATTGACATGTCAATTCTCCCCCCCCGTGTATAATCTATAGCTCTCTAAGAGAGCTATATATTACCGTAATTGCGGTGCGCAGGTCAAACAGCGGCACCGCAATAATCCCTTGTGAACATACTCTAACACAGCAAATACTTGAGAGGATTAGACTATAGTGTTGTGTTTTAATTGAAATTAACATAGCTAACCAGGCTGACTTTTTCAAATTAAGCATAAAAAGAGCCCTACACAGAAAAACATGTTCTGCTAATTTGTCGTGTTTTATTATGATTTATGTCTTAAAAGAACAAGTGTATTTTTTCTAGTTTCTCTAATTTTCTCTATTTTTCGGTTTTATTCCCCCTACTTACTTTTTGGAGACTTAAACAACAGGCACCTCAACATGAAGAATCTCAGTCAGAAAATGACCTATTGACTGTTAGGCAATGTTCACACGGCTTATTGCCGACATGATTGCGGGGACGGATTTTGCCCCGCAATTACGACAGCAGCCGTGCAGTTCTCTATGAGAACTGTGGATTACCGTAATGACTGGGACTGATTCCAGCCGTACTGCAGAACAAATACGGCGTGCAGTACGGCTGGAATCAGTCTCAGAATAAGCCGTGTGAACGGCCCCTTCTTGTTGTGGGCATGCTCTGTAAGGCCTGGTTCCCATATGCATTAAAGGTTCGGAACCTCCGTCACATGTTCTGTTGTTGAGAAAAAAAAATAAAATCCTGCGCAATTTTTTCCATCATTCCCAACGTAACACGTGACGGAGATTCCGAAAGAAACCTCCAATGCATGTGTGAATCAGGCAGACCCGACAGACCCATTGTAATGAATAGAATTTATCGGGCGTCGTGGGTGTCCGTCGTGAAATGGATCCTATGGCTATTAGTTTTTACTTCTGTGATGGAGAAAAGCAAGTAATTATCTTGCTGTATAGAGCATTGGTGCGATCTCACTTAGAATACGCTGTTCAGTTCTGGGCTCCAGTTTATAGAAGAGATGTAATGGAGCTAGAGAGAGATTACAAAGACGAGCAACCAAACTTATAAGGGGAATGGAGCATCTTAGTTATGAGGAGAGGTTAGTAGAATTGAACTTATTTAGTCTTGAGAAAAGACGGCTCCGGGGGGACATGATTAATTTATATAAATATATAAATGGGGAAACATTTTTTCAGGTAAAACCCCCTCAAAAGACAAGGGGACATTCCCTTCATTTAGAGAGAAATGGATTCACTCTCCAGAGGAGAAGAGTGTTCCACACTGTAAGAACTGTGAATCTGTGATATAGCCGCCTGAGGAGCTGGTCACAGCAGGAACAGTTGGGATTTTCAAGAAAGGCTTAGATACCTACCTGGAACTAAAGAATATTAATGCGTATGTAGCTATGTACAATTCTGGATCCTGGCTGGTGGCGGCTCTGGGGTCAGAGATGGGGGTCTCCCCTGGAGCAGATTGGTTCTTGCCTTGTGGGTTTCAGGGCATTCACCAGTGGGGAGGCTGGGCTTAAAATCCTTGTCTCCCTCCCTTCACCCACATTTTCCCCACCCTTGGTTGAACTTTATGGACACGTGTCTTTTTTCAACCGTACTAACTATGTAACTATGTAAGTCTAACACACACCAAAAATAGGGAAACGCCATTTCAATGGAGTGACCTTGATCTCAGATTAATAAGAGTTGTCTTATTCATCATAATCTTTTCCTCTAATGATAAAACGACTGTTGGAAAGTGACCACTTGAAAATACGAGGCATCAGCCTGTTGTGTAAAAACTATTAAAATTTCATGGAAAATGGAAAATAAAAAATATTTTTTTTTTCTAACAATTTAGGGTATGTTCACGCGGCGTCTTGCATCGCGCACGTGTGTTTAGAAGAATGCGCTGACCAGCACGTTCTTCTCAACCGCAGGGGGCCGGCTCCATTCACTTTCATTGTCCCTGCCATGTATACATTTTAAAGAAGTAACGTCACTTCTTTCTGCCGGCATTCAATACACAGCAGGGAAGACGGCAGGTAAACATAACTCTCTATTACTGTAATTACAGGATGTGTTTCGGGGCACATTGCAGTGCAATAATCCGAATAGTCCGTAATTTTAGCGCGCATCTCGCCCGTATTAGAGGGCAAATACAAGGCAAAATGCGTGTCGAAATTACGCTGTGTGAACATACCCTTAGGGTATGTTCACACGGTCTATTGCGGTACATACAGTACACGCCGCAGTACATCGTGTGTCTCGGGAGCTCGTGCTGATCAGCGCGGACTCCCGAGGCACGGGGGCGGCAGACTGCCAGCCCCATAGACATGCAGTGTTCACGGTATGTAATCGCCGTGAACAATTGACATGTCACTTATCTCCCCGCATGTACAATACGATCACATTGTACGCGCGAGGGGAACGAGGCGTAGTCCATAGCTCTTTATAAAAATGGGACTTAAACAATGATTTTTTGATGACACATTCCCTTGAAGTCTCCAAAAAGTAATTAGGTGTAATAAAGCACAAAAATAGAAAAAAATGAGAGAAACTAGAGTGTGAAACCAACTTGTTATATATTATTATTATTTTTTATATATATTTATACTTACAATATATAAAACCCTTTATATATATATATATATATTATATTATTTATATATAATATTTTTTTTATATTTATATATATATATTTTATATTAATAATTTATATATATATTGTATGGAATAGTGAATAAAAAAAAATCTGCTGTGGGCTGCGCCACTAAGATTATTTGTGTATTGCTCACTGTATACAATACTTGGGAAAAAGCCAAGGAGAGGTAAATAAACCTCTGGCTGTCAAATGGTAAAAAAAAAAATTAAAGAAATTGGTTATTTCGAATCTATCCATTTACCAGGAATAATGAGACATGTTATTGTTTGCAAGAACAAAACATACTTAATAACTTGATATGCTGCATTCATAACTAACAGGACAATATTAGGCTCTACGAATGACATGTGGAGTGTCATTATTAGAGGGGAGATCTTCATGACAGTTAAAGGGGTTGTCCAGGATTAGGAAAAAAACAAAGATTTTTTTTTGTTTGTTACCAGACACAGTGCTGTGGGCCATGCCTGGTGGTGCAGCTGATCCCAATTTTGGTGAATGGGGCTTAGCTGTAAAGGGGCTTTCACACTGTGCAGGTTTGGTGCAGTTTTAACTGCGCACCAATTAACCTGCCTTTATTACCAGCAAGCTTCTTTGGGTGCTTTCACACGGTGCGTTTTTGGTGCGTTTTTCAATGCATTTTTTGTGCAGGAAGGTACAGCAATTAATGCTGTACATTGCTTGCCAAAAATCGAGGTAATTACCGCGATTTTACCGCGAATTTACCGTGATTGGTGTGCAGCAATGTACAGCATTAATTGCTGTACCTTCCTGCACAAAAAATGCATTGAAAAATGCACCAAAAACGCACCGTGTGAAAGCACCCTTTCGGTTGTCTAAATTGTTCAGAAAGGTGTTTCAAGTAATTAGTCAGTTACTGTGTTTGAAGTCTTGTGGATACAAACGCACTAATTGATCACTCCCTTTCCAAACAGTGTAGATAAGTGAGAGAAACTTGCTGGTAATAAAGGCAGTTTAATTGGAGCGTAGTTAAAACTGCGCTGTGCGAAAGCTCCCTAATACCAGAAAAAACCCTTGGTACATACGTATGGCACAATTTATGGGGGAAAAGAGGAATTTTTCTGTTTTTTTTTTTTTCTTTTTTTTTTAATCCTTGGAACCCCTTTAAAAAGCTGGGGGTAGATTGTGATACAGTGGAAATGGACAGATGATGATATACGAATGGCACTTTTGACTGAAGACTGAGACACTGGGGAGAGATGGGGAAGCAGTGTGAAACACATATATACGATGACGAAGACATACACGAAACACACAGTGCCACCTGGGGGGGAACAAAGACCTGAAAATGAGAACTTCCATTATTCAATGACAACAGAAGCCTTTAACCCCCTAGATGCCAGTGACCATTACTGATCTAGCCGGCTGGCAGTGAAGGGATTAACCAGATTCCTGCAAAGAAGTTAAAGCGACAGTGGGAGGTCAGAAATACATTGAGATTTGGTAGCAGAGGAGAGTACACTTGAGTCATATTTGTCTTATCTTGATGGAAGTACATATGTATCTTGGGAAAATACATATATACGTGCAGTTTTTATATACAGACACATACAGATACAGTACAGGTGCATGTGTAATGCTTGCATACATATGTTTAGGGATATATATATATATATATACAGTCTCCATGCACTTTAACAGGTATATACCTATATACACAGAATGTGAGAGATGGTTAAACAGGAAGAAAGATTTCAGCAATATGAAAAAATAATAAATTCTAGTAGCAAACAACAGATCTATAACTGATAGGTCTAGAAAATAAGAAGAGAGTATTGACTGCAGTATCTCTCACATCCATAGATGTATATAGACATATATCTGAATGATAAATATATATACATATGTCCAGTCATATATACGTTTGATATATATGCGCATATCTATATATACATATGTATGCATGTATGTATTTGTATACTGATGAGAAAATAAGAGACAGCCAGAGGATTTTGTTTTTTTTTTTTGTGTATGTTTTCCTTCGAAGGGAGCTCCTGATTATGAGTCCAGAGGTGAGGAGGAGAGGTTAGGGTGAAGTTTGGTGAAGGAGGGTTAGGCACAGTTAATGTTGAAAGCCATACCGCTTTCTGCTTCTGCAAACAACAAGAAAAAAAAAATATAGATTTCCAATCAAATATATTGATAAGAAATTCGTGGACACCAAGACATCACCAGCCACCCCCCATCAAAATATATAAAGTAAAAGATAACTTAACCAAAAACAAACAACTAAAATAGACACAAATACTATAAACAAAACCTTTGTGCAGAAACTATTAGTTCATACCTCTCCACCAAATCTCCCTGATTTATGACAAAGGACTAATCAACTTTTTGTTTTTTGGATTGCGTTCCAAAAATTATTAAAGGCTAATTTCAGCTTCCCAATCAGATTTCTAATGTTTCGATGATAAAAATTATGCAGCTTTAATTAAAGGGGTTGTCCACTAAAAGAATTCTATGAAATTAAGGCTGGGGCGGGCAAAACATAAAAAAAAAACCCCTGATACTTAGGGTTTGTTCACACAGATTATTTTGGGGCGCATTTCACCACGTATTTCGCGGCATACTGCGCTGAATGCACGGGGAAATGCGCCCCATAATTCCGGTAATTCATAGCTCACATAGAGAACTATGGATTACGCCTCGCTCCACCGCGCGTGTACAATACGATCGTAATGTAGGCGTGGGGAGATAAGTGACATGTCACTGGGGCATGTCTATGGTTCGACCGGCCGCCACCCCCCCGCGCCTCGGGAGTACGCGCTGATCAGCACGAGCTCCCGAGACACACGATGTATTGTGGCGCGTACAGTACGTGCCGCAATACATCGTGTGAATATACCCTTACCCACCTGTCCCCGCCACTGCTGCAATAGAGCTTCCAAGCAATTCATTCCCCTTCATTCCCAAGTTCTCGCCCCGACATGCTGGAAACGCTCATGCTCCAAAGTAAATGAATGGAACACGAGCCTCTCCTTTGCATCACAATGAGAACATGGAAGTAAAGGGGAGAAAATTGGGGTAAAGTCCAGAACAGCAGAGCTGGGGGGGAAAGCTAGGTATAATTTTTTTTTACATTTTTTGTCCACCTTGGCCTCAATTTCATGGATATTTTTAGTGTGAAATTTTTAAACCATTTTGTTACGAAGGCTATGTTCACACGGCTTATTTTGGAGTGCATTTCGCCACGTATTTCACGGCGTATTGCGCTTAATACGCGTGGAAATGCGTCCCATAATTACGGTAACCCATAGTTCTCATAGAGCACTATGGATTATGCCTCCTCTCCCTGCTCGTACAATAAAATCATATTGTACACACGGGGAGATAAGTGACATGTCAATTATTTGCGGCGAATACACGCTGCGAGTAATGCATGTCTATGGGGCCGGCGGGTTGCTGCCCCCTCTCCCCCGCGTATTAGTGCGAGCTCCCGAAACACACGATGCACTGCGCCGTGTACTGTACGCTCCGCAATACATCGTGTGAACATACCCTTACCCACCTGTCCCCGCCACTGCTGCAATGGAGCTACCCAGCAATCCATGCCTCCTCATTCCCAAGTTCTCGCCTCAACATGTTGAAAAGGCTCATGCTCCAATGTAAATGAATGGAAAATGAGCCTCTCCTCTGCATCGCAATGAGAACATGGAAGTAAAGGGGAGAAAATTGGGGTGAAGTCCAGAGCAGCAGAGTCAGGAGGAAAGCATAGTAAGTATCGGGTTTTTTTCAACATTTTTTGTCCACCTTGGCCTCAATTTCATAGATTTATTGTTTTTTTTAGTGTACAACTCCTTTAAACCATTTTGTTACTAAAGTTCCTAAGCAGAGCAATATGTCTCCATGGTAACAGACTACCAACAACCTCTTTGTAGTCTGATTTTGCAACAATGCTGCTTTTCATCTTGCTACAAAATGTAAAGAATTGGAGGGTTTAGGACTGCAGAATGAGACTACACAGGGCTTGTTTGTGGCCTCTTACCATTTTCATTATTTCGGATGAATAAAAGATATGATTATCATTTATCTTTTAAATAAACCTGTATAATTTAATTTGTATGTTTTCACTTTTGGTCTTGGTTTTTGCATGTATTACATGCCTGCTTTGGTAAAAAAAAATAATTTGTTTTTAATAGATTCTTCTTATTTTTGGAGTCCAGGATAAAGTAATAAAACGTAAAAGACTCCTTCCTAAAATACAGTCATCAATGAAATATGCCAGATAAGGGTATTATAATAAAGGCTTGGTATGATAGTCATGGTTCAGATATCTTTGACTTTGCCGAGGGAGCGACTGTGGAGAGGTATGTGGGTATAGTACATGGTTTTTTGAAAAAGCAGAAATAAACAGCTGTGTTAGATTCAGACAAATAAATGAATAAATAGTAATAAACATAAAATAGAGGTAAGAAAATAACAAAGGGTCAAAACATAAGGGTGGGGACAAGTTAGTTATAACAAAACAGCAGATCAATTATTAGCAAATCGGGGATCGCTGGTAGATTGACTTTAAGTGAAGCGGTTTGTGTTAGGCTGTGACGGAGGGTCTGGCTATGAGGGCTCCCAATGCAACTACAGAAGTAACGTCTTATGATAAAAACCATATTACAAGTGATAAAAACTGAATGGCAGGATCTCATATACAGGGGCAAAGAATAAGGATAAAAACACCGTCCATTGCGAGCACTCAGGGTTTTAACTTATAGGTTGCAGAAAGAACATTACTGCTGTGGATAATTCATTGTTTTGTACCAGATTTCTTAATTCAATGTATATATGAATTAAGTAGGATCCAGTTGGTTGGAAAGTACAAAACCTTCTTAATTTCTCCACATATAACAACCAAATGTACATGAGATGTTTCAACCCAACTGAGTCTTTATCCGGTTGGGTCGGAACGTTACATGTACTTTTGGATGTTATCTGTGGAGATATTAAGAAGGTTTTGAACTTTTACAACCCACTGGATGCGGTTTCATGTATACATTGGGTCTATGTTTGCCCCCTGGATTCAGGGGTTTGAGTCAATGCATCTATTAATAAGAAGGCTGTGCTGCTGATCCCTATTGCTATGTGTAGATTTCATACGTCAACGACTATGAAATGTATTACTGTCTTCAAAAATAGTACAATGAGGTCTAACTTAACAATATCTTCTTGTATGTATAAATATGAACATACATTTCACTTTTATGTGCATTATTCTGCATCTGTAGACTGTGATGACTATATTGAGACAAAGGGGTTTTACCACTTCGCAAAATCCCGTTTGAGGGCGGCTGGTTTCTCGCTCGGAATAAAGCCAAACACACTCGAGCTATGAGCCGACCTCGGAGAACGTGGGGAAGGCTGGCACTGCACAGTTCTCCCCCATTCATGTCTATGGGAGTTCCAAATATAGCCGGGCACATTCACTTGACTATATTAGGAAGTCCCATAGAAATGAACGGGGAAACCTGTGCATGCACAGTCATCTCCTCACTGTCTAAGGCTGGATCGTAGCTTGATTGTGCTTGGGTATACTTCTAAATCCTATAGAAATGAAAGGAGGAGAGCTGCACAAGCATGGCATCTCTCTTTTCTCTGAAACGGGCTTGTAGCTTGAGTGTGCTTGGGTATATTTCTAATTCCTATAGCAACGAAAGGAGGAGAGCTCCACAAGCATGGCCATCTAACCGTTCTCTAAGACGGGCTTGCAGCTTGATTGTGCTTGGGTATACAGGCAGTCCCCGGGTTACGGACAGGATAGGGACTGTAAGTTTGTTCTTAAGTTGAATTTAATGTAAGTCGGAACAGGTAGATTTATTAAATATAACTCAATATAGTTTGGGATAGTGCAGGGAAGGGTTTTTAAGTTTGTTTTGCTGTCTGTGCCCCTGTTAAGACGATTTCACCTCATGTGCTGCTGTGGCATGCTGGAACTTGTCGTTCCACAGCTACTATCTGCTGTGGAACATGGAACTACAAGTGCCAGCACGCCCCATAAGTTTCTGTTTGTAACTAGGGGACGGATGTAAGTCAGAACGGTGTAAGTCGGGGACTGCCTGTATTTCTAATTCCTATAGAAACTAAAGGAGGAGAGCTGCACTAGCATGACCATCTCTCTATTCTCTGAAACGGGCTTGCAGCTAGAGTGTGCTTGGGTATATTTCTAACTCCTATAGAAGCACAAGCATGGCCATCTCACCGTTCTCTGAGACGGGCTTGCAGCTTGAGTGTGCTCGGCTATATTCAGAGCTCTCACAGACATGAATGGAGGAGAGATGCGCCGACATCTCCCTATTCTCAGAGGCCGCCTCATTACGAACTACAAACCAGACTCAGAAAGGATTCTGCAAAGTGGCAAAACCCTTAAAATTGATAACTGAAATGTAGTTTAGTGCCAAATTAGTAATGTTGTCAAGGATCAGAAAAACATGGCTGCCTTTTCCCCCCCAGAAACAGCACCTACTCTGTCTGTATCTGGTACTGCAGCTCAGCTTCATTGAATTTAATAGGACTAAGCTGCAATAACACAGGTGTGGCTCTGTTTTTTCTAATCTTAGACAACCTCTTTATGTAAGGTACTGCCTTATCTAGTGCTAAACAGTGCTGGTCATCTAATATCACATAAGTAACTGCATCAATACGTAATGGACATTGCAGTGCCCCTAAGCTGTATCTATATCTGGCAGTTTGTTTTGACGTTAAAAAAAAGATATCTGCAGTGACGCATTACAATATAACATATCAAACAACCTTCTGTATATCCACGTAGAATGAAGACAGGATAGATGAAAAAAGGTGAATTTCTCAGAAAAAACAAAACAAAGCAGTTCTAGCTCCACAGACCGACTTACCTGCTCTCCCCTTTCTCCGATTTGTATTCAATGGCTATCATCAGTAGCTTCACTTTCACAAAGCACAACCTGTAAATGTCCAAGAAGACAGCAGAGAGTTTTGGAAACATACTGAAAAGAGTTGACAGAGTTTAATCATTACCTCTATCGGCCTTATGTGTTCATAGTCCCTGCATTATTTGCAGTAGCTTCTTCATAATTTTATTATTTCTGGGTCCTTAATTTCCCAGTTTGTCTAAGTTTTCCTCTCTGGTGATGTTCGTACTTACTCACAAACCGCGGGGAAGGAGAGTCCAATAAAGGCGGTGGATAGATATTCCGTGTACATCTCATTTGACACTCCTTCTAGGTAATACTTTTGCCACGTGTCCTCTTCAATCTGTCACACAGAAAACATGTTAACTAAACAAACAAAAAAAAAATACCTGAAATACAATAAGGTGACGTTTGTCCTTTAGACAATTTTTTTTACATTTTGGTTTGTGCAACTTTTTACCTTGCTACATTAGTAAAGTGAGTTTTTTTCTGGCATTTTAAGTGCTATAGAGAAGTATAACAATTTTATCCTGCACGCATGTAACTCATTAAGTGGGTGCCAGCTGATAATCACCAATATGTCCAGGGCCATCTTTTCCATTGGGCACACTAGGCAGTTGCCCGGGGGGCCCACAAGTTTAGGGACCCCAGATGGGGTATGCTTGTTCCAGGTATACAAGAAACACACCCAGGATGCCATGGTTGGATTTGCTTATTTTACTGTTTAATGTTTAGGTGTTTTTAGGATAAAAACCATAGTGAAGGAGGGAGCCAAAGGCTCCCTGCCCTGCCAAACAGTCTTGTAGGCTACAGGCTGCAGGCATAAATGGCATGATAATATGGGTGTGCTTGGAGGTGGCTAGAGGCATGACCTAGTGTGATGTCATATATATGGACAAGGCCCACTGCAGTGCTCTGCCCAGGGGCCCATAAAGCTATTAAGACGGCTCTGAATATGTCCAATAAAATAATCCAATTGCCCATCCACTCATGAAATATGCTTTATACACAAATAGTTAAACAATCAGCATCATATTAGTACAAAAGTTACACAAAATCAATCCATAGCTACATTCTTAAACGAGAAAGATTTTTTTGGCTGGTTATAAATGGGGTTTATCTTCAATTCTATATTCCAAGCCTGTACAACATGCAGCCCCCCAAAGGATTTCTAGCAGCCTGCAAATAGGACCGTGAATGGGCAGGGTTTACACAAACCCTGCCCCACAAAGGGCATTCTAAGGTGATCAGGGGGTACCAGGTGGTCAGGGGGCATTCCTAAGTGATCAGTGGACATTCCTAGATGATCAAGGGGCATTCCCTGATGGACAGGGGGCATTCCCTGATGGTTTTAGCCACCACTTCTTGGGCAGGTCTATCCTATTCATTTACATTCTACTGTACTTGTAGTGGAAAATTAATAAAAATTTAAATTTTTAAAATTTTCATTTAAAAACAGAAATTCTACAACTCAAATTCTACAACAAATATACGATGCATCTGCTTCTATTCTGTAGGGCTCAAATTCAGCCCAAAGAATCAGAATACTTCTTAAATATGTGGTCCCCTGTTTTATGGGGTACGTACAGTGAAGCATTTTGATGCTAAATACATTCTACTAATTCACACATGAAAGATTTGTTGCAGAAACTTCAGCAACTGTCCCATTAATCTGAAAGAGGCTTGCAGAGTCCCATGTTCTTGTTGTAGATAGAAACCCAGTCCATGTATGAAACAGTTTGTCAGTCTTAAAGGGGTTGTCTCATCTCAAAGTTTCATAGATTGCATGAATGAAATAATGCTGCTTTGCTCTGCCACTTCCTGGTCAAGCTGTCTGTAATTAGCATATGAGCTCCATGTATTCAGACTTCTCTGTTTATTATGTTTATTAGTCTAGATTAGCTAAATTACCTTCTACCAGGACAGGAGAAGCTGCTGAGCTAAAGTAAACAGCAGTAATTACTGTCTTTTGTCTGAAAGATTAGATAACAAACAAGCTTTCACACTGCTGGTCCTGACTTGTGTGATTATGTCACTCCCTGCTATTAGATAGAACAAACAGCAGGGGAGGGGGAGAAGTACACAAGTCAGTCACTTGGGGAACCAGAGAGAGCGCAGAAGGTGATAAAATCACTTGTAGCTCCTTAACAAAAAAAAATGAACAAAGCAATATATTTGGAAAATGTCTTCATTCAGTATTCCCTAAATGTTGGAAGCTATTCTTTGTAGCGAGACAACCCCTTTACATTTCTCAGACAAACCTGCCACATGTGAGCATAGCCATACTTTTTTTCTTGTAGAGATCACATTCGATCTTTCATTTATCATTCATCTTCTAATTGTACTTAATGTTCACATATAACCCCTAAGGATAAGTTCACCCGACATGTTTTAATGAGGTATACATAGCGGATTATGTCCCGGATTCCAAATTAAAATCCTTATATAAATTGACTTCAATTAATTTAAATGGCCATTCCATGCTGTAATTCACACTGTGAACAATAGAGTGGATTTTAAATCAATGGTGTGGAAAAAAAAAAGAATGAACACGTCCATCTCCAGACTCATTTATCTACATGAGGATTATAGAAATCCATTAACTTGCAGCAGAAACATCCATTTATTCAATGTAAGAAGTGTAGCTACTCCAGTTGACTGTAGAAAGGTGATGCTCGATACAGATAACCCTTATTAAATGCCCTTCATTGACTACCCATTGCATAGCAAATTTAGTTAAAACTATAACCCATGACATACAAGGCTCTCCATAACCTTCTCCCCAATATCTCTGTCTTTATCTTCCAAAACCTCCCCTCATACAATATTTGCTCCTCACAGGACCTTCTCCTCTGCTCTCCTCTTATCAGCTCCTCACATAACCGTCTCCAAGACTTTTCTCGTGCTTCCCCCACACTCTGGAACTCACTGCCCCCACACCTCAGACTCTCCTCCACCTTTACATGTGTCATAGGTGACCTGAGAACCCATCAGTTCTGGAGCCTCCACAGTACAATACCCCTGCTGCCCATACACCATAACACACATCTCCATCCATCACCTTCTGTCTCCTGACTTGTCTACTGTAAGCTCTTGCAGACAGGGTCCTCTCTCTCTCATTCTCTCTGCACCAGATTGTTTTTGTTTTTTAGTGGTAATATTGTATTTCTATCAGTCTAGTGTTCTGTTTTTCAACCACTTGTGAATATAAAGTGCCTTGAAATAACTATTTTTCACTTTAAAATAAATAAATATTGGACTTACAAATGTTTTTACGTAACTTTGTGCATGTTCCCAAAAAGCATTTACTCCAACATTTTTCCACAATAAGCTTTAAAGGGAATGTGTCATAAAAAATGAGTCATTGTTTAAGTCCCATTTTTATGTTTAACATATTTTTTAGGAATTTTTGGTTGTTTTTTTTTTAATTTTTCATATCACTTTCAATATTTTTTAATAATCCTTAAGTCCTGCAGTTTTCACTTTGGCCACTAGGCCTTGTTTGCACTGCTTTAACAGTAATCAGAGAGATGCTTTACAGGAGCTTCATGCACATCGGAGACTTAAGACTAACTCAGTCTCATTCACTTCTATAGGAGAGTTTTCTAGTCATGCTCTGTGACCTGGGAAGAAGTCACTGTGCCGGGAGGTGAAAGGGTGAACTATGACATCTCCTCTCGTGACTGGTGAATCCTGTGTTATCTATTCACACTGGTGTATCCTTTTAGTTTGATCCTCTTTGTGCTGATAATGAACAGACTACTGAGACTTTCTCTACAGAACAGGAAGTGCCAGACTATTATTAGGCCTAGTGGTCAAAGTGAGAACTGCAGGAATTAGGAATTTTTTAAAAATATTGAAAGTGATATGGAAAATAAAAAAAAAAAAAATAACTAAAAATTCTTAAAAAATGTGTTGAACATAAAAATGTTAAACAATAAGTCATTTTTGATGATACATTCCCTTGAAGCTCAAAAATGTTGTCCTCATATTATAAAAAGGGAATGGTAAATTGGCAACGTCAATGCTTCTCAAATTATATGACCCATTTTTCTTTGTGCACAAGAATATAATGCTTAATGAAAACTTACAGACCAGTTTTGTACACTAACAGGAAAGCAATTATGAAGGCTTACCTTTATAAAAGAGCGCATAGAGAAAAGGTTTGCAAGCATGGTGGAAAGACCCTGTGCTAGGCAACTCTGAGCTATGAAACCCAGCTTCAGCTCAGCCAGACATATAGCATCATCTCCTTCTTTCCAGTTCCAGCTAGGGATGTTCAACAGATGAGCCTGAGAAAATAATTGACGAAAAAAGGCTATATAAAAATGTGAAAATAAGAGGACAATGTAGATCCC
The DNA here is from genome assembly GCA_025379985.1 of Phyllomedusa bahiana. Lineage (NCBI taxonomy): Eukaryota > Metazoa > Chordata > Amphibia > Anura > Hylidae > Phyllomedusa > Phyllomedusa bahiana. The sequence goes on from JAODAL010016354.1 coordinate 54,230, forward strand.
ACTATTTCTAGGTCTAAACTGCAAGTGGGCATTAGAGGCAACAAGAATAAAACTTTTCAGTCAATATGGAGGAGTATAGAATGGGAAAGTATGTATGACCCTGTCGCATGTGGGTTCGTAAATCTGGCATGTGGTTTGCCTTGCGTAGCATATCTTTGGCACATAGCATATCTTTGGAGCATGCAAAAGTGCTGTGCCTGGCACAAGTTTTGCCGTACAACTGTTCATTCATCAGGGCTACAACAGTTTTTTGGCACAAGAAACGGGCAAAAATGGTGCAGCCCCATTCATACACGTCACCCTAGGTGTCTCTAGAAACACTAAAAAACAGTCAAAGAGGTTCTTAGTGTACATTTTTGATCAAAACTGTAAATGCCCACCTATCGCAGCAAGGTGTCCCCAATTCAGGTGGGAACCTACGCTACATGCTACCTCTCTAGGTTTCTGTTTAGACCTCCACACTTCAGACCTGCACAGGTTTTTTTAATCAGATCAGGTTTATAGCAGGAACCTTCTAACCCTGAAGTGTGGAGGTCTGAACAGACACCTAGAGAGGGAGCATGTGGTGTAGGTTCCCACCTGAATTGGGGCCACCTTGCTGCGGTAGGTGGGCATTTACAGTTTTGATCAAAAATGTACACTAAGAACCTCAAATTTTGTTAATATTTGTTCCAAAAATTCTTATGTCCTCTTTGACTGTTTTTTAGTGTTTCTAGAGTGCTACTGATATTGTATTGTGTTTGCATAGCCCTAGGTGACTCATGATCCATAGATTAAATTTTTTTTCAATTTGCCCAGTAAAACTTCAAGATTGTTTGTTAAAACTCTTTATTAATCCTCTGGTGTACATAACAATCAAGGCTAAACTTGCACTTTTTTGTTGTTTCAAGTGACTTTTCACAATAAGGGCTTGTTCACACGACGTTTTGGATCCGTTTTGGATGCGTTTTACGGATCCGTTTTTAACCTGCGAAAACTGGATGTAAACTGCATCCAAAAAGCGGATCCAGAAAATGCAACAGCTGATCCTTTTTTGGATGCTAATTGGATGCGTTTTTGCATGCGTTTTACGGATCCGTTTTTTGGATCCGTTTTTTCAATGCTTTATTTAAATCAACCTAGCAAACTGCAATTTAAATATAATATAACCTATCAATGACCAAGAAAAAAAACTTTTTTTACCTAGTGTCAGTCAGCTATGATTTTAGAACCCGCCCTCCCCCTATTTTTTTTTTTTTAAATCACCCAATAGTTTTCAAACCCACCCCATGTAAATTAATTAATAACAAACATGTATAAAATAAATAATTTCTAAACTAAATATTTATAAATTAAATATATATTTAGTATACATATATATATATATATATATATATATATATATATTTATTTATGTACATATATATAAATGTACATTTATATACTATTATACACATTTATAATATTATATACATTTAAATTTTGTATAGAATTTATATATAAAATACATATATATATATATATACTATTATATACATTTATATATAATATATATATATATAGTATATATATATATTACATACATTTATAAACTAAATATAAGCCAAACATAATATTAAAATTTTATATTTAATTTAAATCCAATGCGTTTTTACGGATGCGTTTTTTGGCATCGAAAATGGATCTAAAACGCACCCAAATGTATGCTGCGCTTTTGCATCCGCTTTCGGATGCCAAAAAGCGCACTCCATTATTTCCTATGCGGATTTCTCTTGCGTAAAACGCAAGAAGAATTGACATGTCAATTTTTTAAAACGGATCCGAAAAACGCATCGCGAAAAGCGCATCGGCAATCACTCGTGTGAACAGCGATGCGCTTTTGCCATTGAAAGCAATGTTAATCACACTGACAATTGTCAGATCCGTTTTACGGATCCGTTTTACGGATCCGTAAAACGGATCACAAAAACGTCGTGTGAACAAGCCCTAAGTGGTCATGTGTGTACAAGAGGAACAGCAGTATTTCTGGCCATTACGTGATTCTGAATATAGCTGAATCCAACAGTGGCGTAGAACACTTACTAGAAGAAGACTCCCTGTAGAGGCGTAACTTCAAGATCTTGGGCCCTAGTGCAAAAAGTGAAACGGGGCCCCCCTGGTCTCTTCTTATGTGGCAGGAGTGCTTTTGGGCCCCCTCAGGCTGCAGGGCCCAGTAGCTACTGCTACCGCTACCTCTCTTAGGCTATGTTCCCACTATGTATTGCGGCGCGTACAGTACGCGCCGCAGTACATCGTGTCTTTCGCGAGCTCGCGATGAACAGCGCGTAACCCCGTGGTGCGGGGGGGCCGGAAGCCCGCCGGCCCCATAGACATGCATTACTCGTGGCGCGTAGTCGCCGCAAGTAATTGACATGTCACTTATCTTCCCGGGCATACAGTACAATCATATTGTACAAGCGGAGAGAGGAGGTGTAATCCATAGTTCTCTATGACAACTATGGATTTACCATAATTTCAGCGCACATCTCGCCCATATTAGAGGGCAAATACAATGCGACATGCACGCCGAAATTACCCCATGTGAGCATACCCTTATAGCTACTCCCCTGTCTCCCTGTGTGTGTCTACCTCTCTCTACAGCTGCTCCCACCTCTTCCCCTCCCCTTTCCATTAATTTCTATGGGCAGAAGCTATGCCTTGATCTCTCCGTGAAGATAGTAATCTGTCTTCATCTTGGACTCTCTTTAAGAAGATTTTCAGCATTAAATTGAGAGATCAGTGAAGGCGGCATGGGTGTAGGGGTAGAGAAGTCTGATAAGGTACATAGCACAGTTTCTGATCACGTCTTGTACTAGAGATTGCTGCAGCTCAGTAGGAGTAACTTCAAGCTCTTGAGCCCTAGTGCAAAAAGTGAAATGGGGCCCACCAGCTACTATGTGCCATTTACAATACTGGTCTCTTCTTAAGTGGCAGAAGGGCTTTTGGGCACTCTCAGGCTGCAGGGCCCGGTAGCTACTGCTACCGCTGCCTCCCTTATAGCTACTCCCCTGTCTGCCTGTGTGTGTCTAGCTCTCTCTACAGCTGTTCCTACCTCTTCCTCCTCCCCTTTTCATTAATTTCTATGGGCAGAAGCTATGCCTTGATCTCTCAATGAAGATGATAATCTGCCTTCATCTCAGACTGTCTTTAAGAAGAGTTTCAGCATAAAATTGACAGTGATCAGTGAAGGCGGCATGGGTGTAGGGGTAGAGAAGTCTGATAAGGTATATAACAAAGTTTCCGATCACTGCTTGTACTAGTGATTGATGGAAAAAAGTGAATCAATGGTAACACATTAACTACTGAGCTGCAGCAGTTACCTGACAGCACAGTGGCTCAGTGTTACAGGGGTTGTCTCACTTCAAGGTTTGCTTTTTATGTTAAAGATCTTGCAAAAACTAGTCACTTTGCAATATGTGTCCATTAACAGTGTCCTACCTATTTCTAGATATCCCCTCTTGTATGGGCTGCATCAGCTCCTCAGGTTACTATAGCTACAGACCTGTTTTGTCTCTCCTGATAGGCTGCCAGCACTGGTTGCAATAGCTACAAACCTGGCTTCAACTGCAGCCTAGTAGAAGCCAGTAACACGCCCCTGAATTCAAAATGAAACCAAGAAAACAGGACTGAGGTAAGATGAATCAATATAGTGAGACAACCCCTTTAAAGATTGCAGCGCTAGGCACTGATATTCAAATCATTGCATGTGTTTCCTACAGGTAACTCAGGCTTCCCTCACACTCCTAAAACATACCGATAGGTTAAACTGGAATTTAGATTTTGAGTCTGGACAGTGACCAATGTGAATAGTGACATTCTTTGTACAGCGATGTGAAATATAATGGTGCTATACAAGTAGGAAATGATACATTTAAAAAAAATTCACCATGAGCCCATCTTGCTTTCTATAGAAAACTTATACGTAGCCCGAGCCTGTGGGGACTATAAAATAAACCAGATAACAATGAAATATTTAAATTTTAAAATCTCACCTTGTTATGATATTGCAACATCTGAGTGATAATCCGTATCTTTGGATGATAGTTTTTTATGGAGATGACTCTGTAAAACAAAGTGTGAGATACTATGTCTACTTTGGCAAGAACTGGATAATGGCGTGCAGAGATGTGCAGTCTGCCTGGGATTACATGAAGAGACAGAAGGACCTGAGCAGCTACATCTACAGAAGATCTGGGCTTAGTTCTCCAAGATGTTTGTAATAACTTCCCTGCTAGATTCCGTCATAACTGTCTACACGTACCTAGAGGAATAGCCAAAGGGTGGTCACTCCCAATACTGATTGGATTTTGGAGCTCTGGAAGTGAGGATGTGGCCTCACAGAGCCCTGATCTCATCATCATCCAGGCTGTCTGGGATCACATAAAGAGACTAAAGGATCTGAACAGCTACATCCATAGAAGATCTGGCTTTAGTACTACAAGATGTTTGGAAGAACCTCCCTGAAAAGTTACTTCATAATTGTGTACATGTAGCTTAGAAAAGGCAAAGGGAGATCACACTATATAATGATTGGATTTAGGAGTCCTATAAGTGATGATGTGGCCCCACAGAGTCCTGACCTCATCATCAGTATAGAAAGAAGTAAGCAGCACTGGTAACTTCAAATTTAAGTGCAAGTTGAACAACCCCGTCCATAATAACTCCAAAAAAGGTCCAGACAGTACTTCACTTCAAGCGATTTATTTGCACAGTTTGGATGAAATAAACCGCTTGAAGTGAAGTGCTGTCTGGACCTTTTTTGGACTGACATCATCATCATCCAGTCTGTCTGGGATCACATAAAGAGACAAAAGGATCTGAACAGCTACAGCCACAGAAGATCTGGCTTTAGTACTCCAAGATGTTTGGAAGAACCTCCCTGAAAAGTTACTTCATAATTGTGTACATGTAGCTTAGAAAAGGCAAAGGGAGATTTACACTATATTAATGATTGGATTTAGGAGTCCCTATAAGTGGATGATGTGGCCCCACAGAGTCCTGACCTCATCATCAGTATAGAAAGAAGTAAAGCAGCACTGGTAACTTCAAATTTAAGTGCAAGTTGAACAACCCCGTCCATAATAACTCCAAAAAAGGTCCAGACAGTACTTTCACTTCAAGCGATTATTTGCACAGTTTGGATGAAATAAACCGCTTGAAGTGAAGTGCTGTCTGGACCTTTTTTGGACTGACATCATCATCATCCAGTCTGTCTGGGATCACATAAAGAGACAAAAGGATCTGAACAGCTACAGCCACAGAAGATCTGGCTTTAGTACTCAAAGATGTTTGGAAGAACCTCCCTGAAAAGTTACTTCATAATTGTGTACATGTAGCTTAGAAAAGGCAAAGGGAGATCACACTATATAATGATTGGATTTAGGAGTCCTATAAGTGATGATGTGGCCCCACAGAGTCCTGACCTCATCATCAGTATAGAAAGAAGTAAGCAGCACTGGTAACTTCAAATTTAAGTGCAAGTTGAACAACCCCGTCCATAATAACTCCAAAAAAGGTCCAGACAGTACTTCACTTCAAGCGGTTTATTTGCACAGTTTGGATGAAATAAACCGCTTGAAGTGAAGTGCTGTCTGGACCTTTTTTGGACTGACATCATCATCATCCAGTCTGTCTGGGATCACATAAAGAGACAAAAGGATCTGAACAGCTACATCCACAGAAGATCTGGCTTTAGTACTCCAAGATGTTTGGAAGAACCTCCCTGAAAAGTTACTTCATAATTGTGTACATGTAGCTTAGAAAAGGCAAAGGGAGATCACACTATATAATGATTGGATTTAGGAGTCCTATAAGTGATGATGTGGCCCCACAGAGTCCTGACCTCATCATCAGTATAGAAAGAAGTAAGCAGCACTGGTAACTTCAAATTTAAGTGCAAGTTGAACAACCCCGTCCATAATAACTCCAAAAAAGGTCCAGACAGTACTTCACTTCAAGCGGTTATTTGCACAGTTTGGATGAAATAAACCGCTTGAAGTGAAGTGCTGTCTGGACCTTTTTTGGACTGACATCATCATCATCCAGTCCTGTCTGGGATCACATAAAAGGGGACAAAAGGAAACTGAACAGTTACATCCACAGAAGATCTGGCTTTAGTTCTCCAAGATGTTTGGAAGAACCTCCCAGCCAAATTACTTCATAACGGTGTACAAGTAGCTTAAAGGCAAAGGGAGGTCACACTACATATTGATTGGATTTTGGAGTCCTGGAAATGATGAAGTGGCCCCACATAGCCCTGACCTCATCATCATCCATCCAGTCTGACTGGGATCACATATAGAGGCAGAAGGATCTGAACAGCTACAACCATCGAAGATCTGGTTTTAGTACTTCAAGAACATCTTGGCTGAGTTACTTCAAAACTGTGTGCACATAGCTTAGAAAAGGCAAAGGGAGGTTGCACTATATAATGATTGGATTTAGGAGTCCTATAAGTGATGATGTAGCCCCACAGAGCCCTGACCTCATCATCATCCATCCAGTCTGTCTGGGATCACATAAAGAGACAAAAGGATCTGAACAGCTACATTTAAAGAAAACCTCGGCTTAGTTCTCCAAGGTGTTTGGAAGAATCTCCCCACCAAACTCTTCCCTAACTGTGGGCAAGTACCTCAAAGAATAAGCCAAGGGTGGTCACGCCAAATTATGATTATATTTGTTTAATGACATAAAGAACCCATAATTACCTCTATTTTGTTAGCTTCTTACTTTGCATCATTTTCCCCACACCTGCCTAAAGCTTTTGCACAGTACAATTTATAAAATCTAATATTTAAATACATATATACATGTAATATGTAAACAGGTCAGTTGCAGACAACATATAACTTACTATCTAGCACGTGCACATAGTATGCCATAGTACCTCATTATGTTTGATGCATCCTCTGCATCAGGATCAGCACAGTATTTGTTTGCAAGGATTAGGCAAGCATCTGCAGACTCAATCTGCCAAAAGAAAACATTGAAAAATTGTTATCTAATGCAGAATTACAGGTGAATTATCAGTAATATGTGCATTTAACATTGTCAAGAAGCGAAAAAAGCACAATCTACCTCCACCCCATGCAGCTTTATTGCTGGGGTCCATTACTGTGTCAGATATGTAGAAAATAATCTTACCATAAAGTGTTACTTTATTTTGTAAATGTCATTCTAAATAAGGATATTCAAGGATATTCAGATGCAGTAAAAAAAACAAAAAAAAAAAAACTTTTGGCTTTAAATGGATTGTCTCACTACAAGGATTGCTGTTTTTATGTTAAAGATCTTGTAAAACAAGTCCCTTTGCAATATGTGTCCATTAACAGTGTCCTTTCCTAGATTAAGCCCTCTTGTTGTGGGGCTGCATCAGAGCGCCTCAGCGTCGCTATATCTAAGGACCTGTATGATCTCTCCTGAGTAGGCAGCGCCAGCAAATGTACTGCTATGCTACAGACCTGGCCTCGTCTCTCCTAACTAGGCTGACAGCATGGTGGCTATATGCTACTGGGAACTCTGTTCCATCACTCCTGATTAGGCTGACAGCACTCGGTCACTAGTTGCTACAGGGTACCAGGTCGTCATTCAGTCAGCTACATTAATGCAGGCCATAGAAGACCAGTGAAACACTGAATTCTAAATGGCAACTGAGAAATACAGAGAATGACGGCAAGACACTATATATAGATCGTGATCTGCGTCTAGTGAAATAATGTTTTGTGAGACAAATCCCCTTTAACTGATATTTAATGGTCTGCATAGTCGTTACCATTTACACATTCATGTTGCTTGATTTATCTTATAGAACACGCCAACATATTTATTAGGATAGTTCCCCAATTTTACTGAAATGCAATTTATTGGATTCCTATTTTCACCTAGATTTTTAAAGACAACATGGAGAGTTTTAAAGGGGTTATACATAGTACATAGGATCACATATCCACAGGATAGCTAATAAATGTTTGAATGAGATTTTCACTTTTTCACTAGGAATGGATGAGTCTTTAGTCTCTATATGTCAGAAATTCATAGGAGATATGAGACATTTAAGTTTAAAGGGGTTTTGCCATGATCTAATGTTGATGTGGGATTACTCACAAAATTGGTGTATTTAATCACTGTTCTAAATAGTATTATGGTGTAAAAAAATTGTGTATGGCCTGTAGAGCAGAGAGTGCTTACTGAGCATGTTACTAGCTTGTTTCTGTGTTCAGAGCCGCTGTATTGATGTATAGAGCATCTGCTGGGTCTGTAATGTATTATCTGAGTAAACAGCAGTCAGCTCTAGTGTCTCAGCCCTCCTCCCCCCTGCAGCAGTTTCCTGCTTGGATCTTTTCTTTTCTCTCGAGCAGATATGATGGGCGAACATAAAAAGACCGTATTGCTTGTGTACAATACAGTTCTCATCTGTGGTTCATGCCAATCACCAGGATTTCTGTAAACTACAGCGACTTGAATATCAGCCCTCTGGAGCTGTGCATGGGAGGTGAGCGATGAGTATCACAGAGGGGCATCCTGCTTTTTTAACACAGGAACACAAGCCCCTTTTTCCAAGACTTTTAGAGGAGAGTATCAGCCTGTTCGGTGATGGAAATTCACTGTTGGCAATCTACGCTTTAATGGTGGAAAACAAAAATTGTAAGCTACATAGCGTGCGAAGGGACTGGGTTACGCGAATAAGCACCGTTTGCCATCTACTGTCAGAGTTTCTGTGTTATGAGGAGCTTGTCATCAGAGCAGTATTCCCTTAAAAAAAATAGATAAGGGAAATGCTAGTGCAGCATGCTACGCTATTTTTTTTCATTCCAATGAAGGACGCCATGATAGAGTAACAGAAAAAATAGAATTCTATGGTATTAGTTCTTGTTTTTTTTACTTTAAAACCCAACAGGGGTCTTGGCTATGGAAATTGTTTGATTATCCATTACTAGATACTGCGCTATCGATTATAAAGACTGTAAACAGTGTCGTGTCTGGCTTTGGTTCTTTGATGGCAGGCCTGTCGATCTTCTTGACATGGCAGCCATGGCTATATGGCGTTTGGGTGTGTTCATAAAATGCATTGCGAGGGGTGCCAATATGTGACTGAGGGAGTCTTCCTTCTTTGAGAAACGCCACTATATATTCTAAGTCGCTATTGACCATGGCATCTTGGGGATTCAGAGGCTTGATCCAGATCTGGCATTGCATCAGCAACCTGGCTGTACCTAACAGCTGGCTCCCGTTGCAGATCATGTGGCCACAGGTTCTGTGCCTTCAAAACATGAGCTCCCTAAATGTAATGTGCACGTTCATTACCTTCCTGTTGCAATTTAAATGTACACTGCACATAAGGACGAAGTACATTCACTCTATAAGATGAGACCAATTACTTTTATGGACCATTTTGGGAAGGGGGTGGGAAGTATAGTATAGTATATAGTGCGAAAAATATGGTACGTAGTGGGATAACCATTTCACAGAGATATTTAACTCTATATGTGAAGGTTAAACATGGCTGCAATCTTCTCCTCTTTGAAAATAATAATTTTTAGTAACAGATTAAGTGTTGTCTTACGTTCAGGCAGTGTTTTTCACATGTTTAGTGTGACTAATTAATATGGTTTACACTGTGGGATAACCATTTCAAGGAGATATTTACTCGCTATATGTGATGTTGGGTAAATAACATGAATGCCGTTCCTCTTATAAAGATTGATATTTATTTTCTTGGGTTATAATGAATCTACTAATACAGAGAGAAAAATGGTTCTCTTCTGGCGTTTTCAGGCAGAAATTGCCCTTGACCTCGATATGGTTGAAGGAATTTTTGTTCTTGATACACATAAGACCGAGATCCTTGTCTGTTGTAATATGTTACTGGATTTTAACCCGACAGAATATTAAATTTCATTTGATCCTTAAGATAGTCGCTGCAGTAGTACCAGTTATTATTTCCACATATAGTTGGTGCTCTCAACATCTGTGCCTCCTCTGTACTTGGTGAGATGGATATGGTCCATTTGAGAAGATTGATAGATATGTTCTAGCCTATATACAACCGTTCTCCAAGACGTTTCTCCCGTGCTTCCCCCTCACTCTGGAACCTCCACTGCCCGCGCCAATCTCATCAGACTAGCCTCACACTTTCACCAGCATTCAAGAAATGAACCTGCAATAACAAACCATAAAAACGAAAACCCACATACTCTTCAGGTAGTGCATATAACCAACAATAACCCTGCTGGCAGTATCACTAGTCCACAACCATGGTTTGCCCCTCAACTTGCTGTATCTTCCCCCTCGACGTGTAGATTGTAAGCCCTCGCGGCAGGGTCCTCTCTCCCTCTGTACCATTTGTTAGGCACATATTGTACCATGAGACTTGTTTTGACTTATGTTATGTTCTGTAACCGCTGTCAATTGTACACGCCCCTGGGCAATAAATGGCGACGCTATATTGTCGAAAAAATAATAGGATAATATACTCGCTCCACTTAAACCTGCATGAAGTGAAGAAATTGTGATGACATGGTCAAAAACAGAAGAAGGGGGTCTATCCAGAATGTCGTGCAACAAATACCCTTTGATCCCTTCCCGGGTTTATCAGTGGGGGTTCCTATTGGGTTAGACTCTCCAGTGATTGCAACCCACGAAGTCGACTAACATGAAAGTCAGGCCTGCATGTTTTTTTCCTGAATAATCTTTATGTATGAAAAACTTCTGTCTAGGTCTAAAAAATTCACTTTGTTGTCCATAGCAACCTATCGCAGAGCGTCCCATTTCTAAGTGTTTGCCTGAGTCAATATATGGAAATGGACTGGAATCTGTGATTGGGTGCTAGGAGCTTGAGTGGTTGCTGATTGAGGCTTCTGGATTAGTTTTATATGATATATGATTGGGTTTGCTATGGCTATGATTGGTTGCTTAATATGGGGGGGGGGCTCTGATTAGTGAGTTGATTTCTGATGGTTGCTAGGGGCCTAGATTGGTGGCTATGAGCGCGGATGGTGGCCTTGGGGCAAACAATATTGATTTTTAAACTAGACATTTTCATATGTGGCCCATGGTCTTTACAAAAGTGCAATTTTCAGCCTGTGTGTCCATAGCTATAATAGTACCTCATGACATATTAATGTGTTTTGACTTCCAGGAGGACATGATATACTGTCCAAGAGTATAAATACATCCCTTCAAATTGAGTATTTTGCGTGTCATCTGAACGCGTGAACGATGCGGGGGGGTAGTGGAACGGGAGAGAGAGGGTAAAAAGGCTTCGTGAGGGTTATTGCGCGGTACTGAGAGGGGCTAGCTCGATATGTTGGAGTTAGGATGGTTATTTTTATAATGTCTCATAAATTTGGGTAGTAACTGTAAGAATAACTTGTGAATTAAATTATTATGTAATTGATTAAGGATGTGTGTTGGTTCGTTTTGGGGGGGGGATGGGTACGGTGAGGTTAGGTTTTTGAAGTTGATGGTAGTGTTTAGAGGGTTGGACGATTGGGCTGCTTTGTGTTTGTTGCATTTTGTGTGCATGTTTATTTTTTCACACGACTAGCAGCGGCTATATTTTGCTTAACTGGGCGGTGTGGGTTGATTTGTCGGTAAGGCGTTTTTTTTTCGCGGTTCGTTTAATGTCTTTTGGGTGGGGGATGATGGGGAGTTGGTTGTTAAGTCTTTTTTGGATGTGGTTTGTTTGGGTTGGGTGAATTCTATGTTGTGGGAGGTTTTATGGTACTTTTATTGTTTTGATGGAATGGTTATGGAATTAGTGGGTCGCGTTGGGTCGTGGTTCCCGTGTGTTGCTTTTTATCGTGGTGGTTGGAGGTGCTGGATGTATCTGAGTTGGTATTTTTTTTTATTTTTCTATATTTTTTGGCTGGGAGGCGGTGTTAGCGTTGAGGGGTTGGTGTGAGGTGTACATGGGGTTGTTGGTTCTCGTGTGTGATGGGGTTCCCTGCAGTGAGTATTGGATTGGTAGGGGTTTTTCGGCGGTTGACGTAGGATTGTTGTGGTATGTCAGTTTAGTTTTTGTAGCGGTTGTTGTGCTATGGGGGGTTGGGTCATTTTTTTGTGTTGGTTCGGGGGGTCGGTCGGATCTGTTTGTTAGTAGGTTTTGTTTGAGTTGTAGGGTTGGTTTCTGGGGTGGGGGGTCATGGGTTTGAGATTGCTGTGGTTTGTGTGAGGGTGATGTTTTGGTTTGGATGGGGCTGGGGGTGAAGTGCATAGGTCTACGAATTCGTTTTTGGACTATGACGTTGGTTTTAACATTTCAGAGGTTTTGTTCTGTGGGTACTTGGGGGGTGTGTGTTGAGGTAGTTATGTTTATTTTAGGGTGTTGTTTGTGATTATTGTTTGGGTGTTTATTGTTAGTTTTTTTGTTATTGTTTTTGAAGTAGTTACTTTAATGTGCTCTCTTGTTCGGTGGGTTTTTTCTTGGGCGGTATAGGTTAGGTGGGTGATATTATGTGTGTATTTTGTTTAGGTTATTTCTTGCTATTTTCTTTTTTGGCGGCTTCTTTTGTTCTGTCATATGTTGATGTTTTTTTGAGAGGTTTTATGGTGCGATTTAGCAGGTTTTGTAATTATGGATTTTGTCTTTTAAATGGTTTTTTGCGTGGTATTGTGGGTTTTTTTATGGAATGTAGATGTAGATAGGATGTCTTATTGGGGAAAGAAATGTATTTTAGTGCTGGGTGAATTGGTTTTGTTAGTTATGTAACTTGTGGGGTTTGTCTGTTTTATTAATTAGTCGGTTTTACGTTGCTGATTCGTTGTGATTTTTGGGGGTGTTGGGATTGTTTGTTGGTTTGTGGTGATACGTGGGGTGTTGTTAAGTGGGTAGGGTGATCATGTGATATTGAGTGTTGGGGTTAGTGCTTGTGTTTTGTTATTTAATTGTGGTTGTTTTTGGTTGGTTGAGTTTTTAGACGGGTGTGGTTGAGTAGGTTTAGTATTTCCATCTTTCGTAGGACGGTTTAGCTCCGGTCTTAAGGGTTTTGTGGGGTTTTTGTTGGGTGAGGGTTTTTGTGGTCCTTTTCATAAATGTGGGTTATTGATGACCTCAATTATTGTTTTGTCGCGTGTTCTTGGTTTGTTAGGTGTTTTTGTATGACGGTTGGTTTTCGTGGATTTTTTGGATTGTTACTTATTGTTGGTGTTTATTTAGAGTCGGTAGGTTCTTAAGGGTGCTGGTGGAAGATTTTCATTACGTGTTTTTCAAATGTAGTGCTTTGGGTAGTTTTGGGGCTGAAGTTTTGGTGCTATGAGTGGATTCTAATTTTTTGTTATTTCTAGTATTGGTGTTATTTTATGTGGTCTAAATTTATGTGTGGTTAAATTTGTTGTTTGTCAATTGAAATTGATATATTCAATATTATTAATAATTTTGAAATTGTTTAAAAAATTTTAATATGTAAATTGTAATATATAATAGATTAAAAGCGATAATTAAATATTAAACTATTAAATCCAGTGATGCCTGAATTTTATAATCTAAATCTATATTAGTAGTTTTAGATAAAAAGTATCATGAATAATATAATATAAAATGTGAAATAATCTGTGAAATTGCAACAAACTTTAATTAGCGAATAAATTTCAAAAATATAACAAAAAATTAATATACTATAAATTTATCATGTATTATATCAATAATTAAATGACTAATGTATTTTTGAAAATTTATTGACAAGACTTTCTCAAAGAATTTTGATACATTTTATAAAACTGATTTATTTATATTATTAAGATAAAAAATACTACAATTAAAAAATATATTAATTGACAATAATAAATATTAAACTGAATAAAATAAAACTATTAATAAGAGTAATATGTATTCTAAATTTGAAACTAGAAAACATTAAATAATTAATTATATGATGTGTTTTTCTGTAACAATTTAGTCTATTCTCTGTGGTGTCTTTTGTGGAACGTGTTAGTTTTGGGGACATAAAGATTATATTTATTTAGTCTACAGATTGTGAATAATTATTGTTGCGTTCAAAAATCAAGGAGAACTCATCTGACTACTTAAAGGGGTTGTCTCACTAAGGACTGTGGGCTTTTTATGTTTAAAAAAACAAGTCATTTGAAATTGATGTCCCAATAACACGGGTCCTACTTATTCCTAGATAATCCCGTCTTGTGGGCTGCATCTGCTCCGCTCAGTCAATACTATAGCGACGTGAACATGTTCTTATCTTTACGGATAGGTGCGTAGCACTTGGTGGCTGTTTTTTGCTTAGTTACAGAGACCTGTTCTTTCTATCCGGATAGGCTGCAGCAGCGCTGGCTTGCTATTAACTTACAGGGACCTGTTTGGCTCTCCTGATAGGCGTGCAGCGCTTGGGGCTATAGCTACAGACTGTTTGGTCTCTCCTGATAGGCTAACCCGCACTGGTCACTAATAGTACAGAGACCTGTTCAATGTCGTCCTAAATATGGCTGCCAGAGCTGGTTGCTATATATACGACACTGTTCGATCTTCTCTCTGATTAGGTTGCCAGCACTGGGGCGCTGTAAGCTACAGACCTGTTTGACTCTCTCATGATAGGCTGCCAGCACTGGGTAGCTATTGCTACAGACTCGGGCTTCTACTGCAAGGCCAGTATGAAGCCAGTAGAAGAACACGCCCCTTGGAATTCAAAAATAAACAGTATGGGAAAACAGGAATGAGTGGTAAGATGAATCAATGTAGTGAGACAACCCTTTAAGAGGATCGACATGGAATACTGCTGGTTTTTTTTACATTATTATTAGCTACAAATAAAATAATTTAGAGAAAACATAAAAAGAAAACCTCATTAGACTTCTCATGGACTACTATAGCTTTGCTTTTTCACAGTCACTTAATTGACTAGGTGGAAAGTGGCACAGTCTACGAGTTAGAGCCACAAGAAGAATGAGGTTGTACTTACCTCAGGCAGATAAAAAAACCGCAATTTCTGAAATAGGATACAAAGAAGATTTTTTTCTGTTGATGTGTTCTCTATATGAATATAGGAATCAAGAATGACCATGAGGATTCACCAGTTCACAGGGGTGTGTCCAAATAACATTATAAGGTTGGTCCCATGTCTTGCACGTTGATAGCTTAATCAAATAGGATATGCCTCAAAGTCTGATAGTGCAGGTTCCACTTCTGGAACTGTCACAAAACTATCTGTGAGGCTGGGCCCTGGAAAGTGTTCCAGCTCAGAATGCTGAATGAACGATCTCGTCTGTGGCCACAGGAATCTCGTTTATGCACTCTGGAGAGGTCTCTGATATAGCAAGCCCTGTGGTTGGGCCTGTACTCTGGCTCTCCGCGTTGCGTGGTCATTTTTTTTTTTGAACGGAGTCGGTGCTTTGTTATGTTTGGGGTAAAAAGATGTTAGTTTATTGGTGCCACTACTATGCTGAGTTTTTGGATGGTCAGCCTGCACACACTCCAGGGTAGTAGGTTTCAATGAGGCTTTTATCAATTCATTATTTTGCATCTGTGCATGCTGTTCCCCTAATGTGGGGATCAGCAGTGTTTTTCCTGCATCCCTGTGTTGGAAATACTTTTGTTATTTAAAGGGGCTTATTTAAAGGGGTAAGGAAAATTATCATAGCGCTCTATGACAAAGTATGGAATTTCTGTAACTCAGGGCTCATTTTGGGTCATTTGAAGCACAATACGTGGCAGAATAATACATCCGCGATAATTTCGCTGTGTGAATTTCATACCCTTTTAAGGCAGAACTGATGCCCTCATGAATAGGTGTGGTATAGTGGTCTGCTCTTGGGTTAGTACTTTGACATCTGTTTAAACCTATCCTAAATAATCATCGTAGCTTTCTCTGAGATACTATTGGAAATCGTGCTTACGTCCGACCTGAGGTATCAGTAAGTATGCCTCCTTTTTTTATTTTGACGGGTCTGCCCTGGCAATAATTTGGACCTCTTTATTACAAGAAAATGACCTGTTAATAATAGGATAAACTTTTTTTCATATATTAGAATATAGTTAAATAAAATATATAAAGAAGCTTCCTACTAGTATAACTGAACAGGGTATTGCAGTTAGCAATCAGGACCGGTAGGTAGGGTATAAACTAATATCACACAAATAACATACTGGAATAGATGATAACATAGTCATAGGTCTATGCTTGATTAGAATGTAACATGCAGGTATACACATGTAGTGTAAATAGTAGGATTATATATAAACAAATTAGTAAAAGAAGGATAAAAGATGCATATTAGTAAACGCGTTAGGCTATAAAATAACGATTATTTTAGTATATGCTAGGATAATGTGAGATTAACTAGATTAGTAAAAGTAGGATAAATAACATAGTAGTAATATGTAGTGATAAAATGTACATATAGTAAACGAAGGATAGAATTACTTATTAGTAAATGTAGGATTAAAATTAAACCATTATTAGTTAAAAAGTAGATGCCAAAATAAAAGTATTAGTAATCTCGTAGGATAAAGTTAACATGTATTAGTAATTGTGATAAAAGTAACATATCATCTCATTGTCAATATAATAGTGTGCATATTATATAAATCCCGACAAATATCTCTAATCTTTCTTTCTGAAGGTACAACAATGCCATGTATAGTCATACCTGTCACCAAAGTTATCGTGTATTAGGCTACCGCAATAACAGTCACGCAGTCCGACACGCGTTCGCGTTAGGCTTCCTCCTTGGAGAACCCACGTGCTACATGCGAAGAAAGCCGCGTCTGGACGTGTGTGTATGCTCGTAGCTGATACAGGTAACTTGGTCTGAGGGTGTGAGTTCTATTCATTGTCTGTTTTACCTTTTAGTTGAATGAGTTATTAGGAGGTATTGTGGGTTTTTAGATAATATGCACTATTATATTGAGATGATTTGGTATATTTTAATCCTACAGTAACTAAGTGTTTATTTTATGCTACGTTTACTAATGTGTTACATGCTGTATCTTTCAGATATAGTCCTTGATATAGGGTTATATGCTATGCACTGTTGTTTGTGGATAGTTTATTTTTTACCCCTCAAGCCTAGTCCTGATTGATACTGTATTAGCCTGTTCAGGTAATTGTGATTAGGTGTGATTCTTTTATATTTTTTGTATTATTTTATTAATTGATGAAAAAAGTTATCTATTTTTATGGCAGCTTGTGAGTGTCGCCGTTTTTCTGTCAGTGATTTGCATAGCAGTTTTCTGGCTTTGTTGTATTAAGTTTGTGGTTGAACATCATGGACTGATGAGTCTAACACGCAGACTTGTGTGCAGTAAATACGATCTGACCACGTTCAGTCACTCATCTCGGTCTTTGTGCGAGGAAGTCTTCTCTAGGTAAGTTGGAAAACACTTTGTTAAAGTGTTGTGACAGAAGACCCAAAATATGCGCTGGAATATAAAAGTATGCGCGGTTAAGTCGGAGAATCTGATTGACACAGTTGGGAAAGTTGGGGAACCTCAGGGTAGGCATTGCTTGATGAATAGAGAGATCGCTTGCTAAAAAATTTCAGAAAATGAGGTTATGCATTCAATTGTCATTATCTCTTAGTCATATCTGTTGTCTGCCGCGCAAGTGTGAATGATGTTGTAGCTG
Source organism: Phyllomedusa bahiana (assembly GCA_025379985.1). Lineage (NCBI taxonomy): Eukaryota > Metazoa > Chordata > Amphibia > Anura > Hylidae > Phyllomedusa > Phyllomedusa bahiana. The sequence continues at coordinate 71,821 of JAODAL010016354.1, forward strand.
TGGACTATCATGAATTGATCAAAGCGCGTTTTCCTGTATTCTGCAAAATCCTTTTTTGCTACAGTAACTTGTATATGTTAGCAGCTCATGATTAACTGAACAAAGACTGTAAGTGCAAGATAATTGCTAGAATGTTTTTAACTAGTTATGGCAAACCATTCTTCAAATGCAACGATATTACAGTCTAAGAATGAAACAATAACTTGAAAGGTGGGCAAGAGCAAAAGTCAATACTTCACTGAGCAAACACTTAATTGGCTTAATAGGCATTTGTCAGAAGAAAGAAGAATAGAAAACACAAATCTCAGATATGCAGTAATTATCGAGCATTTGGTGATCTCCTGGAATTCCTATTCAGCTGCTTTTTTCGTTGACTTTTAGTTATGTTTCTGGCGGTTTGTAGAAAAATGTGAAAGACCTAAGATTTACTATCACTGGTAAGAGTAAAACGGAATTGCAGTGCATAATCATTCTTGGGGGTACGCATGTGCTGTTTTGAACCCCTTAAGCGAACGCCTAAAAAGTTGTTTAATGACAGAAATTTGTTTTTTAGGTTTTGACTCCTTGCAGTTTCAACGCAGTTTTATCTGTGTCACTTTTACACAGGCAGTGATTTGTGAAGCTCACACAGTCTATCCTGAGATTCACTGGTCTTCTTACACGCAGACCGCTCTGGGCTACTCTGGGTTGCGCCAGGACTGACTAGTGCAAGTGTTCCCCGCGTAGCGCAGATCAGTAAGGGTTCCCTGCTGCTCTGTCGGGTTGGATCGGAACACACGGTCAAGCTACGATTTAGAGCGAGGGAACCGCTTTGAGTGCGCTTGTTGACTGTGGTACACGCGTCGCCTGCATGTCAAAGGTTGTAAGCAACGGGTTCGCGGAGGTGTTTCCTCCCAATCTCCGGTGTACTCTTAGGGGATGCTCTGGGATCGGGGCTGTGTTTGAGTAAATGTCTCTCGATCCTAGCGCAGCTGCTGGCGTGGTTCCGGCGCGCTCTGCGAACTGCCGATGTCTGTACAGCGATGTCAAAGACGTTGCTGCAGAGAACGAATGAAATGCACACCGTCAAAAGACGGTTTGTTTGCGGGCGTATTGGAGTATGCATGTTTTGTTATGTTGGCAAAACTATAGGATGACTACTTTCCCAACCGCCAAGCCTGTTTTTGGTCTATGTTGCGCTTGACCTGCTTTGAAGCGCCATATTTGGATGTATGGAGTAGATGACTGTCGTGCACCTCGCAAAACTAGGCAATTATATGCCGGGACCGACACATTGTATTGGGGCCTAATAAATGATGCGCTGTGCGCCCATCATAGATGAAATGCGTCCTATGTGAGGCGCATCGCATCCATCATTGCTAAGTGGCTTATTATTGTTAGGCGGCATTTCATATATCTTGTAATGTGATAATGCCTATGCGGCTTCGATGTGTCCTCGATAGGGGCATTTACATCCTCTACCAATGAATATGTTTTGTGCCTGCGCGGTAGCGCCATATTGCGGCACTAGCAATCATTTGGAAGCCGGAATGTTTTGCCCCTATCGGAAGGCACATCGCTGCCCGGAGGCTGCTATAGCTTTATCTTTCAAGTATATGAAAAATGTTTTTTTCTTCTCCATCTTGTGCGTCGCTGACCTAATCACATATACACTTGTTAATGATGTGCTATTGGGCTCTCACAGGCGCATTTCATTATGGAGGCGCACAGCCCATCATATTTAGGCGCGCCATTATGTTTAATATGAAGGTATACCTGACGCCAGGATTTTTGATAGGGTCGGCTTTCTGGCGCTCTTTACACTTAATGTTATGCGCCTGGAAAGCTGACGTAGCACCGACACTTTTCAGATACATCTTTTTTTCCGGGTTATCATCAGAAAATGCATACAAAAGAAGGTGGACATTAGGGCTCGTTGACTAAAGTCGTTTGTGAAACAAATCTTGAGACAAATGTGAAGGCATCGTTTATATCTGCCTCATGTGTATAAAGGAGGGAAAGTGTATAATATCGCACTCCAGAGTTTGTGACTATGCGCTTGCGTTGACTTATCGCTGCAAAATAAGAAAATCATGCAAAAAGTTTTTGATATTTGGTAGAAAGAGAGATGACACAGTGTAGTAAATTTGGGAATCTTGTAACAGGCATAGGTTTCAGGCAAACGCCCTTTAAATGGGTTTTCCATGATATAATGTGATGGGATCCTCCAAAATGGGTATAGTTAATCATTTATCTAATGTATATGTAATTAAAAAAAAAGTGAAGCCTGTGAGATGACTGGCTGCCTTGCTTAGTCCCCTTAGTTCCTGGAATGTTTACATTAGCTAAGACCAGGAGGTGATTATGGCAACACTTGCTTGTTTGCACTCTATCTGATTGGCAGTGCACATGCATGAGCTTTGAATGGAGGGGGACGTACAAAACTGTTTTCTGGGGCATGAGCACACCTATGTCTGGTGACAAGCTGTGTCTGCTGTATAGATAATCCGCTAATTGTAATGTAATTATCTGAGTAAACATGCAGACGCTCCCTGCTCAGCAAACCCTCCCCCTGCAGCAGTTCGTGAACCCTGCCTGCTTGGAGCTTATCTTCTCTCCTGAGCAGATAAGAGGGAGAGAGCACCTGTATAGCTTGTGCACAAGACAGTTCTCCTCTGTGGTTTAGCCAAACAATGTTTGCTCAACTACAGAGACTAAATATCAGCCTCAGGAGCCTGCATGGGAGGTGGTGCGATGACATCATGGAGGAGGCACTTGTTTTTTTAAACACAGAAACACAACTCCCCTTTTTTCAAGGCTGAAGAGGACAGTTCAGCCTGTTAGGTGAGGAAATCACTTCTTGGCAAAACCCCTTTAATCAAGCTGCTGATGGATCGTGCCTCCATGCTCTGGCCAGGAATTTGAGCGATCTGGAGTGATCCGGCTACAGGCTGATGAAGGGCTTTCGCCTGAAACGTTGCTGTTTGCATTTCATTTTTCATCTACTATTATGAATTTCTGAACAAATTTTTAGATTTTCGCTGAGCTGATTTACAAATTTTGCAGTGACATATGAATAAAATAGTCAAATGAATTCAAGTATCAGAATATTGATTCTGCAGTGTGCTTTCTCTTTCATATAAACGTGTTTACTGGATATTAGGAGGCAGTTCGTTCCTCGAAACGTGAGCCCATTAAGCCGTCATAAAAAATGTTGTGAAACCTGCATTTCAAATTGAGAAGGTTTGTATCTGCATCAGGGATTTCTTTAAAAATGCTAAAGGATATTGGCAGAATGCAGCAATAATTTTTTCAGTTAAAATGAGGGAAACAACATGATGGAAAACTAATTAACCCTGTTGTAGTGGATGGGTGTGTCGGGGCACTATTCACATTTGTCATGTAATGGTTTTGGCACCCACTCCGCAAAGGAAGACCCAAAAGAAAACCTCGGGCCCAAGATGACAACTGGGCAGTGCTTTTTGAATTTAACATGCTGTGGTGTCAAAGAATACTGCTGGCAGTCTAAAATTGTGAAGGAATACAGGGAAACCCACGGGCTCAGTTGTGCACAGAGGTTAGCACAGTGCAGCGTGAGCGCTCCATAGTGAGCACAGTGCATCGTGCCGCCTCTGTGGTGAGCACAGTGCAGTGCGCCGACTCCGTGGTTAGCACAGTGCAGCGCGACCGCTCCGTGGTTTGCATAGTGCAGCACACCAGCTCTGTGGTTAGCACAGTGCAGTACGGTGGCTCCGTGGTTAGCACAGTGCAGCGCGAGGGCTCCTTGGTTAGCACAGTGCAGCGCGCCGGCTCCGTGGTTAGCACAGTGCAGCGCGCCGGCTCCGTGGTTAGCACAGTGCAGCGTGCCGGCTCCGTGGTTAGCACAGTGCAGCGCGACCGCTCCGTGGTTTGCATAGTGCAGCACACCAGCTCTGTGGTTAGCACAGTGCAGTACGGTGGCTCGTGGTTAGCACGTGCAGCAGGGGTTGACAGTGGTTAGCACAGTGCAGCTCCGCGGCTACGTGGTTAAACAGTGCGCGCGCCGGCTCCGTGGTTAGCACAGTGCAGCAGCCGGCTCCCTGGTTAGCACAGTGCAGCGTGCCGGCTCGTGGTTAGCACAGTTGCAGAGCGCCGGCTCAGTGGTTAGCACAGTGCGGGGTGCAACCGCTCTATGGTTAGCACAGTGCAGGGCATTGGCTCCATGGTTAGCAAGTGCAAGCGCGCCGGCTCCATGGTTAGAAACAGTGCTGCATGCCGGCTCCGTGGTTAGCACAGTGCAGCGTGCCGGCTCCGTGGTTAGCACGTGCAGCGCAAACCGCTCCGTGGTTTGCATAGTGCAGCACACCACCCTCTGTGGTTAGCACAGTGCAGTTACGGTGGCTCCGTGGTTAGCACAGTGCGGGCAGGGGTGACAGTGGTTAGCACAGTGCAGCTCTCCGCCTAGGTGGTTAACACAGTGCAGCGCGCCGGCTCCGTGGTTAGCACAGTGCAGCATGCCGGCTCCCTGGTTAGCACAGTGCAGCGTGCCGGCTCCGTGGTTAGCACAGTGCAGAGCGCCGGCTCAGTGGTTAGCACAGTGCAGTGCAACCGCTCTATGGTTAGCACAGTGCAGGGCATTGGCTCCATGGTTAGCACAGTGCAGCGCGCCGGCTCCATGGTTAGCACAGTGCAGCATGCCGGCTCCGTGGTTAGCACAGTGCAGCATGTCATTTTCGTTGTTAGCACAGTGCAGCACACCAGCTTCGTGGCTAGCACAGTGCAGCGCCACCGCTCAGTGGTTAGCACAGTGCAGCGCACCGGCTCCGTGGTTAGCACAGTGCAGCGCTCCGGCTCCGTGGTTAGCACAGTGCAGCGTGCCGGCTCCGTGGTTAGCACAGTGCAGCGTTCCGGCTCCGTGGTCAGCACAGTGCAGCGTTCCGGCTCCGTGGTTAGCACAGTGCAGCATGTCATTTTCGTGGTTAGCACAGTGCAGCTCACCTGCTTCGTGGTTAGCACAGTGCAGCGCCACCGCTCCGTGGTTAGCACAGTGCAGTGAAACCGGCTCCGGGGTTTTAGCACAGTGCAGTGCACCGGCTCCGTGGTTAGCACAGTGCAGCGTGCCGAATCCGTGGGTATCACAGTGCAGCGTGCCGACCCCGGGGGTTAACACAGTGCAGCGTGTCGACTCCGTGGTTAGCACAGTGCAGCGCCACGCTCCGTGGTTAGCACAGTGCAGTGCACCGGCTCCGTGGTTAGCCAGTGAGCGGGGCCGACTCCGTTGGTTAGCACAGTGCGCGTGCCGGCTCCTTGGTTAGCACAGTGCAGCGTGCGGCTCCGTGGTAAGCACAGTGCAGCGTTCCGGCTCCGTGGTTAGCACAGTGCAGCGTGCCGGCTCCGTGGTTGCACTGTGCAGCGTGCCGACTCCGTGGTTAGCACAGTGCAGCGTGCCGGCTCCGTGGTTAGCACAGTGCAGCGTGCCGGCTCCGTGGTTAGCACAGTGCAGCGTGCCGGCTCCGTGGTTAGCACAGTGCAGCGTGCCGGCTCCGTGGTTAGCACAGTGCAGCGTGCCGGCTCCGTGGTTAGCACAGTGCAGCGTGTCGGTTCTGTGGCTAACACGGTTGCCTTGCACCACTTGGGTCTTAGGTTAAAAGGACAACATCTGCAATATTTTTGCATGTTTTCCCTGCGATTGGCTGGTTTCCGCCAGTTTCCACCGCACTCAAGAAAACATAAAGATAGACTAATCTGAAATTTAGACTGTGAGCCCCAATGGGGACAGGAATCAGTGTGAGTGATTACTATCTCTCTACAACGCTGTGGAACAGAAAAAGTGATGTTGCCCTTCTCTATCGGATTGATGGGATCCCAGCAGTCAGACCCTGGAAACAATATGACTGTAAATAAGCTGGGAGCCATTGGCTTAGGGGGGATACAAAACAGCTACCCAAAAATAGAAATCCTACCAAACGGTGATTGAAATTCAAATATTGAATAATGGAAACAATCTGATCTAAATTTGCACTTGAACTTTAAAAATTAGTTTAAGGTCACAACAAAACAAATGATATCACCACAAGATATAGTTACAGTTATACAACTGTTAAATGCGCATATGGTGAATGCGAGGTAAGAACATTTATTTTAGTTCAGTCAATTGTAAAATTTCAATAGAATAAGAATAATATAATAGAAAAAAAACAGACAAATTTTCTTTTGCATTTTATGTATAGAAATGAAAATAAAATTTAATGAATTTATATAATCTGTCAAACTGAAAAATTTTGAGCAATTGTAGGAAACTACTGGGTTTATTATCAGATCTTCATAGGTATCATATCCAGAGCCGCCGTACAGGGGGTACAACCGGTACTCCTGTACGGGGCCCGGAGAAATAAGGGGCCTGCTTGAAGCAGGCCCGCTCATTTCATACATTGTTCAGTAGTTAGTAGAGCACGGCGCACCCGAGCGACGTGCTCTACATAGGGCCCAGTGGTAGCGGCCGGCGAGCGTCAGCGGTGCTGGGAGGGGGGCCCGTGCTCCCTGCACCGCTGCGCTCCGCCTCCGCTGCCTTACATACAAAAATGACTGTGCCCGGCCGGCCCCAGTAGCAGGGTTGGGGCGGTGCTGGGGGGGGGGGGCCCGCGCTCCCGCAACAGCTGCTGCGCTCAGCGCTTCATTAAGAAATCTACTTACATAATCCCTGCACGCTGACACGCTGGAGCCGGGGTCGGGACCTCCTCCTCTGTCTGTGGCTGTGGGCTGTGAATAATTTGAGTCCGTGAGGCCCCGCCCCTCGGGGGCGGAGCTTCACGGATTCAAATCGTTCTGCATCCCCGCTGGTCACACAGCCACACATGTCCCGACCCCGGCTCCAGCGTGTCAGCGTGCAGGGATTATGTAAATAGATTTCTTAATGAAGCGCTGAGCGCAGCAGCTATGCCGGGAGCCGGGACCTCCTTTCAGCAGCGGTGCCCAGGCCAGCTAGAACTGTGGGGGGCCCCCCTTCACCCACCCGGGCCAGCCAGAACAGTGGGGGGCCCCACTTCACCCACCTGGGCCAGCCAGAACAGTGGGGGGGCCCCCCTTCACCCGGGCCAGCCAAAACAGTGGGGGGTCCCCCTTCACCCGGGCCAGCCAGAACAGTGGGGGGCCCCCTCTTCACCCGGGCCAGCCAGAACAGTGGGGGGCCCTCCTTCACCTGGGCCAGCCAGAACAATGGGGGGCCCCCCTTCACCCGGGCCAGCCAGAACAATGGGGGGCCCCCCTTCACCCACCCGGGCAAGCTAGAACCATGGGTGGCCCCCCTTCACCCACCTGGGCCCATGTGGGTGAAGGGGGGCCCCCCACGGTTCTAGCTGGCCCAGGTGGGTGAAGGGGGGCCCCCAATGGTTCTAGCTGGCCCGGGTGGGTGAAGGGGGGGGCCCCCCACTGTTCTGGCTGGCCCGGGTGAAGGGGGCCCCCCACTGTTCTCGCTGGCCCGCGTGAAGGGGGGCCCCCCACTGTTCTGGCTGGCCCGGGTGAAGGGGGGGCTCCCCACTGTTCTGGCTGGCCCGGGTGAAGGGGGGGCACCCCACTGTTCTGGCTGGCCCGGGTGAAGGGGGGGCTCCCCACTGTTCTGGCTGGCCCGGGTGAAGGGGGGCCCCCCCACTGTTCTGGCTGGCCCGGGTGAAGGGGGGCCCCCCCACTGTTCTGGCTGGCCCGGGTGAAGGTGGGGCCCCCCACTGTTCTGGCTGGCCCGGGTGAAGGGGGGGCCCCCCACGGTTCTAGCTGGCCCAGGTGGGTGAAGGGGGGCCCCCAATGGTTCTAGCTGGCCCGGGTGGGTGAAGGGGGGGCCCCCCACTGTTCTGGCTGGCCCGGGTGAAGGGGGGCCCCCCACTGTTCTGGCTGGCCCGGGGGAAGGGGGGCCCCCCACTGTTCTGGCTGGCCCGGGTGAAGGGGGGGCACCCCACTGTTCTGGCTGGCCCGGGTGAAGGGGGGGGCTCCCACTGTTCTGGCTGGCCCGGGGTGAAGGGGGGCCTCCCCACTGTTCTGGCTGGCCCGGGTGAAGGGGGGCCCCCCCACTGTTCTGGCTGGCCCGGGTGAAGGGGGGCCCCCCCACTGTTCTGGCTGGCCCGGGTGAAGGGGGGCCCCCCCACTGTTCTGGCTGGCCCGGGTGAAGGTGGGGCCCCCCACTGTTCTGGCTGGCCCGGGTGAAGGTGGGGCCCCCCACTCTTCTGGCTGGCCCGGGTGAAGGGGGGCCCCCACTGTTCTGGCTGGCCCAGGTGAAGGGGGCCCCCTATTGTTCTGGCTGGCCCAGGTGAAGGGGGCCCCCCCACTCTTCTGGCTGGCCCAGGTGGGTGAAGTGGGGGCCCCCACGGTTCTGGCTGGCCCGGCTGTGCATGTACTCACATGGCCCAGGAGGAGGAGGGGTGCCCCCCACACACATGGCACTCAGCCATACATGAGGGCCCCCTCCTCCCCCTCCTTGGCTATGTGGGTGGGTGTGTGTGAGTGCGAGGAAGGCGCCCTCTCACACACGGCCAGGAGAGGGGCCACAAAGTGAGTGTAAAAAAATAAAAAAGTCTTAGGCTATGTTCACACGGCTTATTTTGGGATGGATTTGGTCCCGTATTCCGCGCCGTACTGCGCTCAAATACGGCGCAAATCCGTTCCAGTCATTACAGTAATCCACAGGTCTCAGAGAACTATGGATTACGTCTCCTCTGACATGCACATTATCCCGGCGGGATCCATGCCGTGGATAATGAAAGTCTATGGGGCCGGCGGGCAGCGCCCTCCCCCCCGCCCCCGTACACACGCCGTAATTGCGGGCGAAATCCGTCCCGCAATTACATCTTGAATAAGCTGTGTGAACATAGACTTAGGGTGTGTTCACACAGTGTCTTGCCTCCTTAAAAACATTCGCTTTTCTGATGCGTCTCTGGGTCCATCAGAACGGACCCAGAGACGGATCTAACAATGAGCAGTGAGATTACCACTGCGGCAATGACAAACACGCAGCAGCGTTCACATGAGAGATCGCCGCTGCGTGTTTGCATCGCGCCTGTTGGGTCCGTTTTTTGGATGCCATCAAAGAAGTGACATTTCAATTCTTGGATCACATCCGCAAGAGGAGCCGACAGGCGCGATGCAAAACGGCGGGGATCTCTCA